>QYAP01000538.1:0-28443 GCA_003988905.1 Hymenotorrendiella dingleyae
ACGCACGGACCAGGCGCCATCAGGACGCTAGCCCGAGCGGCGGAGCCGCGTTCAAGCGTACGAACCTAACCCTATTCACCCTGGACCGGTAACAAATATTTAATTTATTCGAAATATTATTAATATAATTATTATTAAATTAATATTACTTTTAATTAATTAAAAAGAGACGTTTATAAATGGATTTTTTAAAATAAATATATAATTCTTGAAAAGAATAGATTTATTAATTAAAAAATATAAAATTATATTAATAATTCTTTTAACTCTTTTAATATTACTAAAATTCAAATATTTAAAAACTCGAAAATAAACTTTAATTAAAAAAGAAATAATTAAAAAATAAAAGATTAATAATTAATATTAAATTATTCGAAAAGTTTAAGAAGTTTAAATATATTATAATAAAGATTAAATTTAAATTATAGACTTTATTATTAAATCTTAAATAAGAGAAATATATTAATAGTATTTACTTAATATTATTAGAAATATAAATTATATTTCTATTTAATTATTAAAGTTTATAAAAAATTAAAGGATTAAAAATATACTTTCTTTTATAAATAATAATAACAAAAATAAATATAAAAAGAATAATATATTTAAAGATCTAAATAACCTTAAAATAAAGAATTTAATCTAAATAATTATCGCTTTAAAAGAGAATTAATTAAAGAAATCTAAGAATAAAAATAATAGTTTTATAATAAATTAAAAGGTAAATTTAAATATAGATTTATTTATTAAATTCTTAAAGCTTATTATTTCATTAGTATAACCCTTGTAATAAGAATAAAAAAATAAGATTATTTTAATTATTCTAATATTAACCTAATATAAATATTAATAAAAATATTAAAATTAAAAACTTTTAATTACTTAGATTAAAAGATATTATAATCCGACTTTTACCTAATATATATACTTATAAAGAAAAAAAGATCTAATTAAATAGAAAAAAAAAAGAAAACGAAAAAAAAATATAAGAAAAAAGCGAATCGAATTAGAATTAGATATAAAAAAAAGGTAAAACGATTAGTATAAATATCTTAATTATTAGATGATATAGATTTTAATAATTCTTTTGATAATAATAATATAGAATAATTTTTAATTTTTGATATTATAATACTATTACTTTATATAAAAATTAATATTTCTATGGTTCGCGATAACCTCAAACATTACGTATCTAAATCTCATTCAATATATCTGAAATTATACACTACTATCTAATTTATATAACGTATACCTAACAAACAAGATAAGCGAAGCCAAGGATTTATACCTACAGCGAGGCAGAATATGCCTAAGAATGTGCCTCGCCAGAGGCTGACCGCAAAAAGTCTTTCACGACTTGGACGAAACCAAGTCAATGGCCCGAAAAATCCGAGATATACCATTCTGGCAAAACAACCTTTAGACGCTTTACGAACCCAAGTCAGTGGCCCAGAGTGTCGGCATACCAGTCTGGCAAAAGCATGGTTCGTCGCGAGTTCACACATCGACCTGAATCAGAAGACAAGCCAAAGTATAAAATCGCCGCGCAAAGCACATGCTCCACACTTCTAGCTTGGTCGCTCTCTTTTTTGATTATATTTCATCTCGTTCTCGGAAGTCTCATCCTTTCTAGTACCAATTTTGTCGGGCCAAAGGACGCAACGGGGATTCTAGTGAGATATATTCTTTCAGTCATCATTTGTCATGCAATAGTGCATTATGAGTTGAGAGTTCAGAAAGCGAATATAAAGTTTGAGAATTTTCCACGGGAAAGAGATGGTTGGAATGGAGGCTATGGGGCGTTACATTAGCACGGACATGAGGTTTCGAAGTCGGTATAGTTTAAGTTTAAGAGAGGCTTGTTGTAGCGTTCTATTTTAATTGCAATGTAGAACACCTCGATACTCGTCAGCCACAAAACGAAGGTACTCTTTTGAGAAAGGTAATTTTGGCGAGGGAGTACCCCTGAACGGTTATCCCCAGTGGGTTACCCTGCGATACGTACTATTCTTCGCTGGTTCCCCCCTTTAAGATACAATCCCCATTAAATACACATTCAATGAAACCCGAAGAACCAATACTCAAGAGAGCGAAAAGAAAAACGAGACAATAATCCAAAATCCCAAAGAAATTCACTTCGTTTACACATCCAGCTTACCCTGCGATAAAATCTGGTTATCCCCTACAAGTCTTTTTTTTCTTGCGAACGACCAATGAGGAGAATCTGTCATTAGATCTCCCACAGTAAAAGATATGATCTTCAGTTATCTTACACTTAACACTGAGTTAGAAGGAATTCAGATCGAAATTTTAGGAACCATTCCCTTGTGCTACACTACTCTGGGGGCTACCATACTAAACATCAAACAGGACGGTATATTTGAATATTTCTATTGCACCTCAAAAATTAGCTTACATTCTCTGAGGCCAACCAAGCTTTCAGCTCTGCTTACCTTCATATTTGCATTAGAAACCGTGTCAAAGCCGGTCGTCCAAATTTTCAGGCTTTAGCTCCTTCAACGCCTCCCATCTCTCTCTAGTGCTATAAATTTCGTTTTCCTCCCGCCAATAGATGAGCCTGTCAAAGTCCTTGCAAGTACGCTTCATGTCGAAGTCAGGTACGGGAAGTGGTTCTCTCTCGACCCAGTTCAAAACAACAACCTCCATGTCGGCGTGACATGTAAGTGCTTGTCTTAGCATATTGATACAATGTCGATTATGCTCTTCAAAGCCAGGCGGTAGCTCGTGGCCGTATTCCTTGCCCCAGTAATGATCCCACAGATGAAACTGAGATCGTCGGAGCCTGTTGAGACAGTGAAGTTGGTGAAATACCTCCATAGTAATGATAGTTTGTGGATTTCCGTGTTTGTCTGGGCCTACTTCCCAGCTCTCAGGGGGTATTGGAGCTTTTGTCGTGTCTTTTCCCAGACGCTTCAATTCATCAAGTGACGCTGGAAAGTAAGGAATATCCGCAAGTCGCGACCAGGCGTCGTCCACTACGGGACTAGGATCCATATAGTAGAAGTGTTCTGGGTTTGAAGCATCGGGCACAGCATCGTCATCACGATGAATCTCGACAGGAGATATCGAGACAAGTTCATAGAATGGCGCTATAAATATCAGTTATTGGCATAGATGGGAGGGTAAAAAGAAGACGAACAATAGGTGGATGTCTGAGTGTAAGTCCCTGGTGGTGCTCTGCGAAAGTGTAGTGCAAGTGCTTCTAAAGAGGCTATGGAAAAAACCCAAAAAAGAAGAAGAAGAACAATGCCCGCTACATTGCCTGAAAGTCTGGGTACCAATACTTCTCGGAGAGGTTTTCTAGGACGAAATTCAGGAACATTAAAATTTATATCTTTGGCGCTCTTGCTCTGCACCGGTGAGTATTTGAAAGTGAATTTTGGTGCCATTGCAAGTTTGAAAATCGCTTTGGAAGAAAAGTAACTGAATGTTGAGATGTTTGAGTACAAGAGCTAAGCGTAAGACCATATCTTGATACGCCTTATCTCACATTACCAATATTCCTAAAACCTTTTGGCAAATTCACAGCTTACTCATTTTGCAACTTTGGTCACAAATATGGCAAGTGGACATGCCGGTAGGGACCCTAGTACTGTACGTCGACAACGAACGGAAGCCTAGGGTAATTTTTGCGAGATCGGCTTTCCCCTCTTCCCCGCCTTCTCGTAAAAGGTAGTAGGTCATCATATTATGATAGCTTGCAGCATGGGCGAATGATAGTGACAAAAATCGAACCTGCAAATAATCATACAGGGCGATTAATGCTTCTGGGAAAGCTTATCTTTCCTCCGTTTGAGAGCTCTCGGGGCTTTATTTTCCCTACAGCATACCATGCGGCGCAGCCCGAATACGAATATTGTGCATTGCGCGACTCCTTGAGGTTTTACGATTTTTTGGCTGCACACACTAATTTGCCAACACTTAAACAAAGCTATGATATCTCCACCAAATGGTATGCAAATTATATAAAAATTAGATCAAAAGATCGGCAGAAACTTTCTACTCTTAGAAGCCTAAATTTAAGGGCACTTAGAGATATAGTTCTGATTAAATATTAAAAGGGGCGGAAAAGTCAAAAATCGAGTTTTTGATGGTTATGCGCGCCAAGACCTGGGGTGCAGGGGGGGTCTACCCCAGACCCCTTCAAAAAAAAATTAGATATCGATTCTTTTAATATTAGAATATAAAATATAAAAAAATTATGATAATATTGAGAAAAATAAATGGTTATGAATTATAAGAAGTCTTTTAATTATAATTTATAGTTGTTTTTAAAAGTAGGTTTAAAGGTGGAAAATTAAGTGCTAATAGAATAAGAGTACATTTAGTACAGTATGCTGATTGTAGGCAAGGATCACATATCACATTCGCCCTTGAGCGCATTTGAGAGTGGTTGCTTATATGCCGGCTGCATGTAATAAACATGAAGACTCTTGTTTTTGAAGCTCTTCTATTGACGGGAAACAAAGTCGGGCAAAAGGTTACCCCGGTAATACCTTTTGATAAAAAAGGTAGGTTACCAGGAAAAGGGGGGGGGGGGGCTACCTGGGTAATACTCTGGTACTTTTCAGGTATTCGCTTAAGAGCCCAAATAAGCTATGGGATTACATCCGACTTCTTGCCACGCTTTACCGCATTATACTAACCTATTTCACCATAGAATTCCCTTTTTTGGACGTTTTGTAGGGTTTCCAAGTGGGTTAAAATTTGGACTTTGTTTATATACAGTTAAATTGGTAAAGTGTCGGATGTGTATATACTTGGGAATATCCTCACTTTTCTTATACCGCTTTTACTACAGTAGAATCTCCATATAAGGATTACTGTAATATAAACATATTATCACTACCATCACCCTCTTACCTCCCTCTATACTCTCTCCCAGAACTCTCAGATTTATATGTAAACTTAACCTAGCATTTTTTGTAAGCTATTTTTTATGCCCGCCCACTATAATCATACGTTATTTTCGTCTTCATTCCCGCCCTCAAATCCCCCACTTTTGATTTGCTACCGCGCCATAGGCCGTATTTCGGAACTGGGAACTGGGAATAGCTTCGCTTACTCGTACGCGCCGTACAGTCGCATAAGGGCTAGTTGATTTACAAGTGCTTACAAGTGGACACCATCATTCGGAAGTGGCGGCTGACGAAGTGGAACCTTTCAGTGATTTCCCCGCAGCTTATGCAAAGGCTTGCACGCCAAGTTTTCGACCTAGTTGAGGGTTAGCAACGCTAATCTCTTAAGAAAAGCTTGTTTCAACCTCATATTTTATTTCTTACGTGTACGAACCGGCATTAGCGTATCAAGGTTAGGGGATAAGCCGGACTTTGCAACTGCATGATTGATTTCGATAGTAACACGGCCAATGGCGACATTTAGCAACAGCCTTTCTCAACAACGGTAAGCTCTTTCGAGTCATAACAGGGGTCTAACAGGGGTCATAATTGAGGGCATTCCCAAAGAGGCATATCGAGGAAGTGGACGGTTGTGGCTGGAGATAAAATATTCAAGTGGGGCATGCTCTGAAAGCATATAAACCCCCCCTGCTTATATGAATCCTACAACGAAAGCAAAGAGCGCTAAGGCCCCTGGAAAGCATCTTTCTGGTCTCGGTTATATAAGCGAAAGCAGCTTTCCGTCGGGAGCGCATAAAATGACTCACTATTCTGTGTAGGTTATATATGCAAGAGCTAAATCTCTTATATTATTGAGAACTAGGAGGATGATTCCTAGGGTCACTGCACAGAGAGCGTAGCTAGGGGTAGAAGTGATGGTATTGATCAAGGTGAAGAAGAGAGAAGCTCTCCGATCCTACGATATATTTCCCCCCTGAGCACGAGCCTCTGATTGGCTCTAGCATTAAGCCTCGACACAACAGCTGTCTCCACTTATTCTCAACATATATCGACGATTAATCTTATGACCTAATTGGGCTTAACTCTCTCCAATTCCTTAGCGCTATGATGTTGCTAAATGTCGCCAATGTTCGAAGTACTTTACACCAGCCTAAGTATTGTGAAAGGATGAATACCGTATTAAGTGGTTTAGAGCGCCCCCCTCTCCCGTTTCTGACCTCATTATGCCAGGATGTATGAGAGAATAGAGGACAAGACAGAGGCTCCGTTTTCGGGAGAGAGTTCGTTCACGGAAGAAACTCTCCCATTAACCCTCAATTTTCTGTAATAGTCTGGCATAATGAGGTCAAAAACGGGAGAAGGGAGGCGCTCTAAACCAATTAATGCGGTACGGAATAATTACGGCGGTATATGGATTCCTGCTTCTATCCCAAAATCATTGAAGCTATTTCATTTTTTGTTAGACAGTAATTACGTGCAGCATTCTTCGCTTATACGCAAAGCAGTCAAGAATGCTGAGAATGCTACGTATAAACCTTATGAGATATACGGCGGTGCGCACAGAATCTAATTTCAATAATTTTACGGCCAGGTTTGTTACGGTCAAGCGTATTAAAGAGTCTTACAGCCGTATGCTGCTAAACTAAAATGCTATCGAAAATATCGATCTGCACATAAGAGTCCCATGGCCTCATAGCTGGCATTCTGTAATGCATGCCTTTTGCAAGGTTTGTAGCATTCCCGCCTTCAAGTTACCTGTTGACGCAGTCCTCGTTTATCATGCATAGGCCTTCACCTATGTCCATGCACCTTGAACTTATTTCCGTTTCACACGATCATGAGTCAGGCTATGCATGCTTTTCCCGATACGACACCGAACTAACTTGGACATACATATCACAAGACTGCGTTTCTTATCACTGAGGAGGTATTGGTTGAATTTCGAAGAGGGGAAAGAAGCTGTCACATCAATGCAAGCTAGGGTTTCTTTACACGATGCAGTAATCAAATAATGTGGATTTTCGCCACCGGAAAACTCTCTGTTGAAGAATAATACCGTGAGCTGGATAAAGAACCACCCCATGAACTCGCAAGCTTGTCGCGTCGTGCTGAACTTCAATACAGAAATCTTCTTCTGCTCAGAGCACTTGCGTCTATCTCACTTTTTGATCTCTATTATAACATCTTCCAGACTAATTGGTCACCATGAATTTGGATCGGGAGGCTTCCTTTGACGACATCACTGCCTCCGACGACAGTCGTACTCTCCTTAATAAAGAATATCCCGACTCGGAGCTTGGAATTCGGGCACGAAAACGTCTGTGGCGATGGGGCCCTATTTGCTCTGTTTTTGCAATTTGTAACTACATTGTACTCATCGTTAACGGGCTTTTCATACTTTTTATTCTGGACTCTCTTCGGGGAAAGATTTCAATGCCAGGCGACTCTTGGGAAGATGTCAAATTAGCAACTGATGGTAAGGGCCAGTTCTTGAGGTGAAGAGTCAAGCGCTAAAATTAAGAACGCAGACATGACCAAAGGTGCAATAGAGTGGGAAGTGAGAAGCTGGGATGATGTTCTTGGACCTCATGGAAGCCCATTTCAAGGACCACCAACGCCCGAACTGGATAAAGCATGGATGGACACAATGGAAGGTTCGTAACCCAGGAGTGATGTCTTCCATCGTGATAAAGCATTAGCCCGTTTATATAGCCAACTTAATCTTCTCCAGGTTATAACCTCCGTATACCACAACCTGGCTTCAGTAAAGCTTCCAACGAAAACCGCACTCTTGTTATTCTTCAAGACGGTTCCAATGACATGCTGGCAGTTCCAGCTTTCCTCCACCAGATTCACTGTTTGGTAAGTGTTCCTTTTTTGGCGCACTTTTGAATGTTGGCGTTAACGTGAAATTAGAAAACTATCCGCGAATTCCAATTTGGCGAACATTATCCTAGAACTTGGCGAAGAAACAAGCCCAAGCCTGGAGAAGCGATAGGTGGCCATATCGGTAAGCATTAGAGTTGAGCATCTCATTTGCTCCCCCCCTGCCAGTGCGATGAAAATGCAAAAATTACAGGTCAACTGAAAATCTATAGATCATTGCCTAGATACTCTTCGTCAAGCAGTGATGTGTCATGGTGATATGACTTTGCTTCAGTAAGTTGATTCCTCGAACTTTTTACCCTATTCGAGAATTTGTTGCGATTTTCAAATTGATTACAACTTAAAAAGACTCACAAATTATGTAGGTATGAATGGTGGCCCGAAAACGCAATTCCCCAAACTGTCGCCCACACGCCCCATAAATGCGCCAACTGGGATGTCTTGTCAGGCTGGGTAAAAGCTAATAAAGTCGAACCATGGGGCCCAATACTCCGGAATCCATATACAGGTGCGTCCACAACTCTTTAGCATGTTCAGAGAATCATGAGCCAACTACCAAAACGTAGGCATTGTACCATACCCTTTGAACCACCGACCTGAGGTTGATCCACATGGTGATTGAATCTTCCAGAAGGAGATTCCAAATTATGGGCGAGGAGCAACTAGCTCATCGCTATATTCGGTGCGAGTGGAGGGGTAGCGGGGAAGGGGTTTGGTTTGCTTTCGGGAGAGCGCATTACCTTACGCTCATTCATTGAGGTTCTTTCTTTAAAGCCAAAAATAAAAAATAAAGAATTATTCGTACCGAGCATCTGATAAATTTGTATGGAGGCTACAAATAACACTGCAGCAAGCTTTGCTCTACAAAATAAATAACTTCTCCACACCAAACGTATGGAACTGGCAATTCAGGATCAGAATATAGTGTACCAATCAGTTCGTCAGCAGTTGCAAGGCATATTCCCACAGGATTGATGTACAAAGGGAAGGGTTGGAGCGATTTTTCACGCGGTATTGACCATAGCTCTATTTCTCGACCTTCGGCGCAAGCGATAGGCGGCAACTACGGGTACGCCATTCTCATATATGAGAAAGGTCCTTCAGCAGAACCTTGGATTTCCTTCCCTCCCATAGGCCTGTACTTGTATTCTTTTGAGAAAGGTTAATTTTGGCGAGAGAGTACGTACCCCTGAGCGGTTATTCCCAGTGGGTTACCCTGCGATCCTGCTTGATTCGCAGAATTTCGCTATTGTACGTCCTATTTCCCCCATGAACACGCAATCCTCATTAAATTTGCACTTGAAAAACTCGGAGAATGAGAGAGCCAAAGTAAAAACAAGAAAATAATCCAAAACGACGAGAAATTCATGAACAACGACCTCCGCCGCTTACACATCCAACTTACCCTGCGACGAAATCAAATTTCCCCCGACAAGTTTTTTTTTGTGAACGACTAATAATGCTAAACAAACAGAGTAACCTTCATCGATAGCCAGTATTTCCAGCATTCAAATATAATGCTGTGCGACCAACCATCGTTGCCGCTTACACATCCAGCTTACCCTGCGATAAAATCTGGTTTTCCCCCACAAGTTTTTTTTTTCCTGCAAACGGCCAATGAGGAAAATCTGTCAACAAACAGATGACTTTAAGCGAAAATTCACCTATGGCCAGCATTTCCAGAATTCAAATATAATGCTGTGCGGTCAACCATGAGCGGCAGCGATCGTTGCCGTCTTCCCCATCTTGCCATCGTGTGGAAATACACTTCCAAAGTTTCAGTAACCAGGACAGCTTACAGCGTGTTTACCAGTAAGGGCTCGTGGCTTATAGTATGTGCCAGCGTTTTTCAATGGATTTGCGTGCTTTACCGCAGCATTTTTCGGAAAAACTTCCTCGAAGATAGATTGGGTGGTACAGTAGCTAAGCGAGCTCAGTCACTTTCACGATAAAGGACTTTGTTGACCATTATCTCCTTTTCTTACTATTTCAATCTCTTGTTCTACTTTCGAATGTGCTTGCTAGCGCTAGTGGCTAGTCTATACCGTATTAATTGGTTTAGAGCGCCCCCCTTCTCCCGTTTTTAACTTCGTTGTCCCAGACCATTAAAGAGAATTGAGGGTTAATGGGATAGTTCCTCCCGTGGATGAATACTCTCCCGTTTTCGAGGCCTCTGTCATTTTGACCTCTATTATTTCAGATAGTCTGGCATAATGAGATCAAAAACGGGAGAGGGGGGGGCGCTCTAAACCAATTAATACGGCAATCCATTTCTCGGGGTCCATTGCAATAAGAGATTGAAGTCGTGGAGCATGTGCTTGGATAAACTTTGCCGTTCTGTATTCTTCTGAAGTCTTCATAGTTTCCGTAGATATTTCTCAAGCATTCCTTGTCAGAAGGTCACTCCTTTGTGTACGACTGTTATATTAGAGTGCATAAACCCCATATGGCTCGATATTATCAAATCAGAGCCGTTATCCAACGCCATGGCTACCGAAAAGCACTCCCTTGGCTACCTCGCCAAACTCACAATCGAGCTCCGTCTCAAAATCTACTCACTCCTCCTCACCCCCGAAATCAAACCCCTACCTCCACCCGACGACGACGATCCCTATGGCATCATGCACAGAGACCCACCCCCCTCGGAATTCATCATACACAACACATCCCTCCTCCTCGTATCTCGTGATGTCTACTTCGAGACCGTGAACTTCATGTATGTTCAAAACGGCTTCGTAATCCTCAAGACCGATGACAAGTACTTTTTTTCGGGTGTGGTAGTATTCTGCATCCCCACCAGGAGAACGCTTCCTTTCTGTGCAGAAAAACAAAGCATTTTGACAATCGAGTGTCTCATGTGGCACGGCGTTTGGGAGTTCAACTCGGTGGTGATTCGACGTGTGGATTTGCCAGTATTTGTTGATTTGGTCAATGGTCTACACTTCCACAGTCGAATGCATTTCATTAGCGGCGTAGACTTTTGGCGCTTGTACTGGCCCACAAGGGATTGCTCGATTTGCTCCATTGTCTTTAATTTCCATCTTGGGGGGTTGCACGAAGGCCAAGAAGCTGCAATCGAAAAAGCGATTACGGGTATATTTGGCATCCGGAGGATCCATATGTCGGATAAGAGCGAGAAACCACTTGCATTCTGGGTCGATGGCGTTGACAAGGAGACTCGCTATCGAATTATGGATAATATAAATTTACCGCCTTTGACGAATGACGAGGTCCGTCTCCTAGCCACAAAATACCAAAAACGCGGAGAGTGACAACTAGTGAGAGGGGATCTTCTCTCCGCAACCGCAAATTTTCGAACGGCCACAAACCAGTTCGGTTTACACTGGCCTCCACAAGAGATAAACCCCGCGCTCTACCCAATTCCCCGATTCCAAGATCCTGCTTTTAGAGCTGGTGGCAATTTCGTCGTTGCGCTTTACGCATCGGTCATGACGATCGAGTGCACACAAGACGAGGCCGAATGCTAGCCTATCGGATAGTTGGACTTCGATATACCACATATTTTGGCACGGAAGAGGATCGTATTACAATCAACGTGCGGTATTCGGAAAAGTTGATAGAGAATGGGGCCTACAAGTCAGCGGACCGTGTATTGCAAAGTGCCCTCAGGAAATTCCCGGGGAATACGGAGTTGCTGGAGGTCTCGGAACGGTTGAAGATAGCGAAGAAAGTCAATCCATCAGCGGATGGACGAAGGAAGAAGCGCAAAGTTTTTGGACCTTAGTTGTCGAATGAATCCATTACTGAAATACTTTCCGTGAGGAATAGGTTTTGTTGGTAGTACAGGTATTGCACTAGTGCTGTAAAGTAGGGGTTCTGTTGAATGATGACAATATTGATGTGCTAGCTAAAAGGGGTCGAAGGAAAGAAGAGAATATGGGGTACGAGTGGAAAACCCACTCGTCACGTTTACGAACGTGACCATTCCAAACAGGTCTGATTTTCAAACATCCCGCCAACTCACCATGTGAGCAGATAGAACAAGCGACCTTGATTGCCGAATGAATCCATTACTGGGGTGCTTGACGTGAGGAATACATCTGATTTTTTCAAACATCCTGCCAACTCATCATGTGAGCAGATAAAACAAGCGAAAAGGAGAAACAAGTGGTCCGCATCGCAGATCAAACAGTTTTTTTTTTCACTCAACAGTAAAACTTCAGTCATCCCTCAACTTTTCTCAACCCACAAACAAATATTCAAACACCATTTATTAACTCCCATCCCATACTCCCAACACTCCAGCGATTCTAAACTCAAAACCCCCTTCACTTTCTCACCAACAATTCCCCTTGAAGTACACAGTCAGCAATTATTATATACCGACCCACTACCCAGCATCAGTAGAAAAGAAGCAAGGGCTTGATAAAATTTCATTTATTCAGTAAATTATCAAGAACGAGGGAGGCCAGCCACAATTTCCCTGCCCCTCGCTCAAAAGAGAACGCTATCGTTGCTCTCTAAGATGTATTTTGTTACAAAGCGTCGAGCCTGCACCATCACCACCAGATTCGCCAGCGACGATGAATAAATATTCAGGCACCTAGTGCGCTGCTGACCCCCTTCCGCGGAAGCATTCATGATTTTTTTCTTTTCCAAGCAGGCTCGAAAATCTCTCCCACCGAAACGTAACGCAAGGCGATGTAAGGCAAACTCATTGCAATGAAAAACGCCATTGCGGAATCATCTATCAACCATCGTCCTTCGCTCTCTACGTCTGTCGTCTATTGCGGGCGTAGCAATTTGTCCGGACCATACTTGGAATTCTTCTTGACCAATCCGAAAAAAACCTTTTTGTTCGTCTGGCCAGGGTTATCTCCTATACGTCCCTGGAATTTCTTCATCAAATCACCAGCCGAGAGGCCCGCAGCTGTGAGAGCATCTGCGATTTCGTGTGGTTGAATTGGTCCTCTGGCGTTTGGAGTCAAAGAGCCTGTTGGGGCTACCAAGGAGACGAGGTTAGCATGCTTCGGTAAAATGGGGTATTGTAACGGTGGATTTCAGGCCGCGAATTTGCGTTGGTGGTCTACTTGAACCAATTTATTGAAATCTCCGCAGAAGCCTTCACAAATCGACTGGCATTGCAAATGTATAGGCAATGCACAAAAAGGGCGGGTGAAAGGAACAAATAATTGATACGTACCTGATCCTGTAGAGGGACTTCCCGCACGACTTCCAGAGCCCGCAGGACGTGCTTCAGGGCTACCTGCGCGAGATCCAGATGGGGCTCCTCGAAGTTGAAGCTTCAGCTTCTTCTTTTTCTTACCACCATCGGACATCTCTCCATCGAGGCCTGGGCTTGGGTTTGGTGGAGCAGATTGGATCTCGGAAAGCTTAGATGGGTTAACATTAAGCTTTACTACAGAAGATTTGCGACCAAGTCCATGTTGGGACGCTGGGTCGGGAGACATCGGTCGAGATCCTGGAATTGGAGTGCTTGAACCGGAAGGACGCTCATGTTGCTTCTTGTGCTTCTTTCGAGCGGACTCGGTGTCGGAAGATTCTGAAAGGTTTGGAGATCCAGAGCGCTTAATGCCTTTGGGTTCCTTGGATTTCTTCCCTAAAGGATCGGTGTGCTTTTGGCGGCCAGATGGCGTATTATTGCCCTTCGATGATGCCCCGGATGGAAGCTTCGCGTCTTTTTCAACGTTGTCTTTTTCGACCTTGAGTTTATTCTTGGCTTCTTCATCCTTTCGCTTGTCAATCTCCTTTTGCTTTTCTTCATCAGAAGTGTCATCTTCGCTCTAATTTACGTTAGCGACGATTTCAAGACCCCCCCTTATAGATTACCTACCGAGTCAGAGTACAGATGCTCAGAGTCGCTCTCGTAGATGAGATACTTCTCTCGACGAATTAATGCCTTACGGGTCTTCTTGCCGTCTGCCTTCAACTTCTCCTTTTCCGCATCCACCGCCTCTTCTTCTTTATCAACCTCTGCCTCATCAGCAAGGTCAAATGCATTGAATTTACGCTGTTCTTGTTTGATCTTCGTCCGAGCTTCTTTTACATCCTCATCGTTGTCAGGCTCAACAGTAGCTTGTTCATCGTCATCTTGGAACAAGTCATCCTCGGCGAAATCAAGTTCATCCATATCTGCCATCTCACTTCTGTTGGCGTTCTTGGCCGTGCTACTCTCGGATTTGACGGTATAAATTTTGTGCATCGGTGGGGGTTTTGAGGCTGCTTCCAGCTTTTCCTTCATAACCCAGCGTGATTCCTTGGTCTTCTTGCCCATCTTAGCTTCTGCCTCCTCGATGGTAAAAGTAGTGAACTTGTTCTTCTGCGTGAACTTGTACCATTTCTCGATTGGGACCATCAGAAATCGACCGCCATCAATGACAAACATCACGTTCGTATCTGACAAAGCAGCCTCATAATTACCAACCCAGGTGTTTTTGCCTTCCGCGTCTTCGAGATGCCACGGCAAGGCTTCTTCATATCTCAAAAGGGAAGCTTTATTTTGCTCCTCATTCTTGTCTAGTCTGTGCACCTGAGTTGTCTTTTCGTTTCGGAAGGCCTGATTCTTTTTTGCTGCCTGAGCCGCCGCATTGTTTCCCGTAGGCGCAATCTGAGCGAGATCCGCTGCTCTCTTAGCCTCCTTCTCTGCACGGGCTATCTCAAGCTTTTCTCTCTCCTTGGAATCCATAGGCTCATCCATTCCAAAATCTTCTTCCTTGCCCGCCTTTCCAGGTGGTGGTTGTTTTGGATCTCTCCGATGCAAAGTGACTGGCCGAATAAATTCCTCCTGATCTGTTGGGTCTGTCGGCTTCTTCGTGTTGAATTTCAGAACATGATATCGAAATCCTTCGCGCAGCGCTCGTTTGGTAGTCATCAAAGGATAGTCGCGATATTCTCCTCTTGGTTCATGGGTCCAACCTCCATTGGCGCCCTTCTTGGGCAACGGCTGTGGGCGAGAACCCAAGGGAGCAGCGATTCCATTAACTGGATATAGGTTTCGCTTTGGCGCGACATGTCCTTTGGAGGCTGGCGCAGGTGCTCCCTTGGGAAGATTTGGCTGCCGAACGATCTTCTTTCGTGGTCGCAAAGGGTCTGCAGCTTTGGATTTTCGTACAAACTGAGGCGGACCACCAGCCTTTGGGGTGGGAGTTTGGCCATTCGAGAGGCCAGAGGGAGATGCGCTCATCTTCGCGGTTCTTCGTGATTGCCTGAGAAGGATCGAGGAGTGCCTAGGGGAAGAGAAAGTGAAGGATAGTGCTCAGAGTCGCTGTACCCAGCGCTGGCCGTGATTGCCTAGACGGTCGTCATAAACAGAGCTGAGGAGAACCAGCAAACTTGCGAGACGATGCGCTGGCTTCGGTGGAATGGCAGAATTATTTGCGCGCGATTTGATAGTCGCACAGTAAATTGAATGTTGGGTTATAGGAAGAGACCGTATGCGGGAAAGGTGGGAAGAGGTGGAGGAGTCTTTGTTCCTCTGGGGGGGAATCAATGAATGTCTGCTTGTCTGCTTGCCTGCTCTGGGTAGAGTGACGGAGTCAAAGTCGCGAGGTTGAATGCCGGCGGCCTTAAAAGTTGCAGGGGCCAAGGCAAGGCAAGCCATTGTTACCCCGTGCACGTACCAAAGAATTATGTAAGCAAGGCAACACCCCGGTCAGTGGTGAGTCCCTGCTGGCCAGACCGAGACTATTTTCTTTGCGGCTTGGCAGGGGGTCTACAGCTGTTTGCTTCCTAGACCTCACCTCATCCATCCCGATTCACCACCCCCTAGTACTTCGGTATTCTAGATGACTGGACCTCCTCAATTGACTTGAGGTTCGAAGTCGGGCACTTGGTTTTCGAATACTCCGGATTGCCTGGTTCATAAGGCTGGGACCATGGACAAGGCAGTAACATTTTACCCCCAGCACCTGCCTCGTTCCTGGCATTCCAAGGGGTGAGCAAAGCAAACACCAGCCGCCAGATTGACAGATCACAGTCACATTTTCTCTCCATAGGACTATCTACCTCACCGGACTGCCTGTACTGTGGATCATCCAACCGGCTTATGACCACTGTCAATCCTTTTCTGCTTGGACTTTCATTGCATTGAACAAGTCACCTGCAAACCTGGGTACCTGGGTACCTGGGTACTCGAGTACTGTGGGCTGCTTCCATTTCTACCAGCCTTGTCACCTGACTCTTGTCGTTTGGGTCCATCACTGATTGATTCCTGTCATTTCGGTTACCAGGTGTCTCCAGAGGTGGCTAAAGGAGAACCGAAGTTTCTCATTCACTTTTCTTTTGCGCGCTCTGGCACAAGAACAAAAAATCCCCCTCAACAAGGCATGAGGGCAAGTCTCACTTTCACCACGACAGCGACAAGAAAACAAGACTCCTCCGTTTGTCTCACCAGCACTATCCAGACCAGATGTTTCCCTCTCAAGACGGCACCAGCAGTGCTGGCGGCGATCTCGAGTCCCGTCTGCGAGGTCTGATACTCAACAACGCAAATGCCCATGCCCCACCCGTCATAGTTGACAATACTGCTCAGGAGGAGAAAGTATCGAATGCCTCGGTGTCCGCCACGGCAACGATTGCAGACGCACCAACCCCTCAACTACCACCTCATATGCGTTATGCTGCTCCAGAGGACCAACAACAATACCTAGAGAATGTTCAGCGCCGACAAGCTCTCAGGCCACCAAGCCCCAACCCAGCAAGGGCGAAGCGACCAAACCAAGCTCAGAGACGTCAAATGAACTCGAATTTGTCAATCCCTATTGACAGTCGTCAAAATCACGGCCAGAGCTTGAGCCACAGTCCTTCTCATCAGTATGCCAATAGCCATCAAAATGGGAGTCCTCAAATGCATCAAAACCAATACCGCTATAATCAAAACCAAGCTTACTCGCCTCGATACCAAAACCCGGGTCCCCCAACGCCATACTCGCCCTACCCGATGAATTCACAGAATAGCCCCCGATCACCACTGCCTCCGTACCACGGTGGCCCTCGACAAAGTCCCCAGCAGCAACAATTTCAAGCCGGGTCATTCTCACCACGGCATCCACCACAAGGCCGACAGCTCTATCAACCAGGACCCTATCATGGCCAGGGCCAAGGAGGACGTAATTTTTCTCGCAACTCAGAAGACATCTCTGCTCAGTGTTCCTACATCCAGACTCTGTTACAGGAAAGTATTCCTGCCGTTGGGGTCGATCCCGAGGATGAAGCCAAGAAAGATGCCTTCCGAGCCATTGTAGAGCAAGCATGCCGAGAAGCGATCACTATCTACGAACAGCGAGAACTCGGCAATGACAAGTTTGATCCTGATTCGGTAGAACTGCAGTGTTTTGGAAGCATGATGTCAGGATTTGCCACAAAAGCTTCTGATATGGATCTCGCGCTCTTGAGCCCTTATTCGAACCCTCTACCAGAATCTCACGACTCGCCCATTCCGCGCATATTAGAGAGGAAGCTCTTGGATATGGGTTTTGGGGCCCGGTTGTTGACACGAACTAGGGTGCCAATCATCAAGCTTTGCCAAATGCCAACGGAAAGACTGAGAGCAGATCTCCTACAGGAGCGCTTGAAGTGGGAATCCGGGTTCATCGGAGATTTTGATGAGGGTCTAGAAGGCACTGAGGCCGACTCTCATGCAGAGCCTGCAAATGGGAAAGATCTTGAGGATGGTGAACGTAGTCCGGCCCACCCCAATACTGCAGCCAAAGCAGTTTCGACCCAATACCAGGATTTGTTAACAAGTCTAAAGCAAAAGCACGATCAGCCGCTGATGGAATATCATAACAGTGCAAAACGTGTTCTGCGGAAGCTAGGTGGCCGTGACATCATTTCAACTGCTTCACCTGATTTGACAGACAAGGAAATCAAGATATTAAACGACTTGTGTAAAGCATTTATTTCGGGCTTATATCATCGATCTTTGATGGAGGAGCTGAAAAAATGTCCCTCGGTATCGGCACTATTCGACCCTACGTCGCCAATAGTCTGTCGCACATTACAAGGGCTTGTGCTTCAAGTAGAAGGGGAGCGACTAGCCATGGCTTGGAATAACCGCCCTATTGCAGAAGATACCGACAGACGAGAAATTGAGTGCCAGACCATCGTTGACGCGTGGTGGGATTTGCGGATCAACACCTCAGCACCAACTTCACTTGCAGAGTGTATAAAGTTCAACAGAGAGCTCCACATTGGCGCAGAGAAATTGAGGAGAATTTCTTCCTTGCAACTAGTTTACCTGGAACAGTTCCCACATGAAGAATCTAACGACTATTACTGCAGAGCTCAAAGATTGTTGGAAATTCTCAAGGGCCATGATCGGCAGGAGACTACCAGAACTATCACGCCCATCGTAGTCAATCACTATGTGAGTGGCATAGCAAACCAAGAGATTAAACAGGCATTACAAAAGATGACATTGCATGGAGTACCATTATCGCGTGTTGCTCTGCAGCACCGAGTTCACCAGCTTCGACTGGACTACGAGCACGCGCTAACGACGAGTGTTTACGATGCTTCCGATAAATCATACATCGAGCAATACATTGAAGTACTTCGAAAAACTGATATGACGAATTTGTCTCAGGATCCTATTTCTTCTCAGGAGCTTGATTTAGTCGCGAGGATCCGAACGCTACCCGACCCGTCCAAGACTTCGCCGAACAAGCCTCGTGATCGCTATAAAGACCACCTCGAATTTCCAAAAACCGACATTGGTTTCCAGTGCGATATCAATTTCTCCGCCCATCTCGCAATTCACAACACTTTACTCCTGCGTTGCTACTCACATTGTGATCCACGCGTCAGAAATATGGTACTGTTCATCAAACATTGGGCAAAAACTCGGGGAATCAATACGCCATACAGAGGATCTCTGAGTAGTTATGGCTACGTTCTCATGGTGCTTCATTACCTTGTCAATGTTGCGCAACCCTTTGTCTGCCCAAATCTTCAGAGAAACCACAAAACTCCCGCCACAAATCTTACCCATTCGCAGATTGAGGCCCAAAACTATTGCAAGGGCTGTGATGTACAATTCTGGCGAAATGAGGCCGAGATTAAGGATTTAGCGCAGCGCAGACTGCTTAACCACAACCATGACTCCATTGGATTGTTGCTACGGGGCTTTTTCGAGTACTACGCTCAGCCTGGAGCCATGTCTACCGTTCAGAACAGGGGGTTTGATTGGGGTAGGGAGGTATTGAGTCTGCGTAGTGAGCACGGAATATTGAGCAAGCAGGAGAAGGGTTGGGTCGGCGCAAAAACAACCATCGAAACGAATGTCGTTGCCCCACCAAGTTCATCGACAACTCATATTCCCGAAGTCGCCGAAGGCGTAAAAGAGACCGTCAAAACTCCAACAGAAGACATTTCCGAAATAAAAACACCCAAATTACCTCCCAAGCAAGTCGAAGAAACAAAGGAAATCCGACATCGTTACCTCTTCGCCATCGAAGATCCATTTGAACTTGACCACAATGTTGCCAGAACCGTTACACATAACGGTATCGTCTCTATCCGAGATGAATTTCGTCGTGCCTGGAGGATCATCCGCAATTTTGATAAGGCTGAGCAGAGAGATGGTGGGTTGCTGGATCCCCTGGATGTAAGTGGGGCAAATTCAAAGGGGAGTTGGGAGGATTTGATGCATTTGATGCATGGAGCTGCAGTTGATGAGAAAAGGTAGTAGGTAGATATTGCAGATGATGATGATGCGATGAATGAGCATGAATTTTGCAAAAGCTTTGAGATGAGATGATATCAATGAGTGAATCGTGTGTGCTAAAATGATGTGCTCTGTCAAAAGAGGAAGAAGATTGGTGTTCAAAGTAAAGACATCTCGCTTAAAAGCGCTTCGATCCTCTGCGCCAAAAAAAAATAAGAAACATCAAAATTCAAATAGGCGTTGCCTAAAAAGAAATTATCGCCGTTGCACAAAATGGCAAAAGGTTCGGCTCGGTGTCGAGTGCCTACATCCTTTCGTCGTTGTCGTTCGTCCTTAATGGCTGAGCTTCGTCCTCCGCTACTCGCCTGCCTTTCAACTACCCATTCCCAACCCAGAAGACGAACTTTGACCAGAACCACTTAGCCAAGTGGCACGCCCATTCGCTTCTCGTGACAACCAAACGTGTGAATTGAGTTTATGTTGGGGTAGGTAGGTGGATCGGAGGTTCGGGTGGGTGGGTCTTCCGCGTCGGCGAGGATTTCGCAGCAGGTCGGGAGAATACTTTGTTTGCTTGTAGATAGTAAATATTGAGCTGCCGATTGTGCTTAGGAGGTGGTGTATATGGTATGGTTGGTAGGATGTTGAGGTGGTGGAAGAGGTGCTTAACGATGGGGATGGATTTGAGGTGTATGGTAGGTGGTAACGATTGGAGGAGGCTTTGAGAGGGGCACTGGGGCAGAAAGAGCTGAGCAGGTTTATTGGTATAATGGCTTGCGGTTGAAGGTTGGTTTAGAGGATAAGTGAGAAGGAGTTTGAGATGGTGATAATGACTTGAAGGAAGAAAGGCTTGTTGGTGATAAATGCTACGAGAGAATATTGACTGTTTTTTATGGGAACTGAAGAGATAATAAAATAGCAAACCAAGTAAACCAAAGATAACAATGACAGCGATTTCGTCTCCGATTCCAACGGGAAAAGGGGCTCGTGCGATTCCTTAGGTACAACATACCGAGAAGAAAACGAGAGGAAATTTTGCAGCCCAAACGCCAAATATCATACAGTATTTCGAATCTTCACAGGCAAACAAGAAGATGAAAGACCCTGATACAAATTCTGGCCGCTATGTAAAGCCGGATCTCATAGGTGTGAAGTTCCGTCAGCACCAATTTGATACGCTGGGTAAATGCGGAAGACGGTCTCAATGAATGCCGTTGGTAACACAGCATGGCATCGATCGGCCGTTCTTGAAGGGAAGTAATTGAGAGGGGTTTTTAATTGGGTGTTTGGCCAGGTTTGCAACAAATAGATATTAAGGATATGAGAGTACACGATTTGCATATATATTTTGAAGTAGGCGACGGGATGAGGAGAATGCAGGTCGTTGAAGGAATGAAGAAGTCGATATCATGGACAGCCTTAAATGAAGCATTCAACGGCGAAATATAGTGCAACGCTTGTGCGAGAAGTTCCGTCAATTTTGTAAGATGACGTTAAAGTTCGGAGTGCTGTTTTTCATGTCGGCAGTTCGGCGCAAAAGATTGCGGTTTTGAAGAGGTTCTGGAGGAGGTTTTCCGAGGAGAAACATCGCGGGGCCACGAGATGGTTGTCTGCTATGCAGGTTCTCGGACTTTAGAAGCTGTGCGACCCAGCGCATTTTGGGCGTGTGGGGAACGTGCAGAAGGTATGAGCGGGACGGAGGAGGGGAAGGGCCGTTAAGAGAAATATTGAAGCGTATATATAGAGGAGAGGGTGTGTGAGTTGAGAGGCTAATTCACTTGAACAAATGCAAAGAAACACCTTGAATCATAACTTCACATTCATAAACCAAAACGCGGTAGCGGTCTTCACTTGAGATATCACAAACCACCGAAAAAATGGCAACCGAAACAAATACCACCACAAACCCACTTTCATATTCCGAGTTATACTTGTCGGCGCCGGGTGTCGCTCCTGCAAAGGGACAAGACGATTCTCTCGATCATTGGATCCTCGCTCGTCACTCAACGAGGAAATTCCTTCCAAAACCCGTCAACCTTGTCCTTGTCCGAGAAGCACTCGAACTTGCTCAACACAGCCCTTCGAATTCCAATATTCAACCTTGGCGACTTGTCGTAACGCATGGCGCCGGAAGAGATCGCCTGGTAAAGGCTCTTTTGGAAGCAGCAAAAGACGGACAGCCAAATATTCCTGCACTTCCACCTCAGTTTACGCACTATCGTAGTAACCTAGGAAAGGAGGTTTATGGCGAGCATGGATGGGGAGTTGGGCGAGATGATGTTGAGGGCCGTAGGAAAGCAGTGTTGTGGAATTACGAATTTTTCGGGGCGCCAATTGGAATTATCGTAACGATGGACAAAAGCCTCGGACACGCCGATAGTGTGAGCGTTGGGATGTATCTGCAGACCTTTGTGTTGGCACTTGCTGAGAGAGGCTTGGGAAGCATTCTGGCTGTTAGCATCGCTGGATATCCTGAGGTTTTGCGAGAGCATTTGGGGATTGGTGAGGAAATGGAAATTATTTGTGGCATTGCTGTTGGTTATGAGGATACGGAATTTCAGGGAAATAGGTTGAAGATTGCGAGGGAGGGTGTTGATACTACAACCAAGTGGGTGAGCGAGTAATGCAGAGAGATGGTAGTCGTTCTGGCACGGCTGGGTTTCTTTGGCGTTTGAACAGTTCTTTTGGGGAGCTTTCGTAATTGCGATTAATATCAAATAAACAAGCCTCGCTCGATAGGAACCATCATAATGTCTTCGCAATGTCAGAAATTAGAACTGTAGAAATCAGATACCCGTTCCACGCTTTCCCGGGCCACTTGTGATCGGCCCCGGGGGTAGCCGATTTCTGACAGGGTAACCTAGATATGAGGAGTGGAGAAGGGTCGCGTCCCCGGCTGTTGGAGGACGCACCTCAAGTTTAACACCAACCTTTCAGCCAGAGGGAAAGCAATTTGAACGAAAGATAATTCATTAAAACCAGAAAACAAAAATTCGCAGATATAGGCGAGAATTTAGAAGTTTGCTTGAGACGCGATTGGAAACAGGAAAAATATATGCTGACAAGAAAGACGTTTGAAGATGCTTTCGCGTCATTTCGATCCAAAGGCGGTGAAAGTTTTCTGCCGTCGCGCCAAACCAAATTGGTCTTGCCCCTCCAAATTTATTCTCGCAGGGCAGGCGAAGAGTAATCTCCTCCATCTCCTTCACAACATAACAATCGCCAAAAATGCCTACGGAACTGGAAGAGGTATATCTCACGACGAAGGTACTCGCAATTATCAGCTAACTTCTCGTTCAGTTGGTGGATTTTATATCTCATGGCAATACGCAAGTCCGGCAGATTGGTGAGCTCCAAAATTACCCCTCCAGTGGGACCAAACTAACAATGCGCCCAGCTGTCGAAAACCTCGTTCCTTTCTCTCTCTCCCAACCTTCGATATTTAAAACGAACCAACTTCTTCCAATCAAGGACCTTAAGCTGTTAGTTCGGGATTACAAGGTGTGCCGACCTGGAGAAATTTTCCACGATCAATGCTGATGTTGCGCTCAGCAAATTGCCAAAGATGTGATAACAATACTTATAAATCTCTCGACGGATCGCGAAGTGTTGGAGTGTCTCGCCGCAGACAAGGAGTTTGTCTCGGAAATACTTCGCCGCGTAACAGTATGCTAGTTTCTTCAAGTTCACCAAGACCACATCTAGCTGACCGCGACGTCCAGAATCCCAAAGAACCGAATGCGAATCTTATAGCAATGCTTCTAGCGAACCTGGCAAAGTGGGACGACCTCAAGTACATCTTTACACTTCAACGACCTGCACCGGATGACCTCAAGTCTAGCGATAAAGCTATTGATCAACTGCTGGATTTGTTCGTCAAGGGCGCCGACGGCACATACAACAAGGATGCGGATTACGACTACCTTTCATATTTTTTCGCAGATTTGGCCAAGCACGAGGAAGGCCGGAAGTACTTTCTCACGCGGCAAGACTACGATGGTGTCGTTCCCTTGACGAAAATAACCGTTTTTACAGAACACAAGTCAGATGTCAGGAGGAAAGGGGTAGCGAGCACGATTAAAAATGTTGCATTTGAAACCGATTCGCATCCTGATTTCCTGTCCGAGGATGAAATCAACATATTGCCATATTTGTTGCTACCAATTACTGGGAACGAGGAATATGAAGAGGACGACACGATGTCTATGCTCCCCGATTTACAACTCCTCCCCCCAGACAAGCAACGAGACTCCGATCCTTCCATTATTCAGACGCATGTGGAAACATTGATGCTCTTAACTACAACCAGACAAGGTCGGGACATTATGAGAGAAATAAAAGTTTACCCTATAATTCGAGAAACACATCTGAGGGTTGAGCACGAAGAAATGAGGGAGGCGTGCGAAAGGCTTGTGCGGGTCCTCATGCGGGACGAAGAAGGCGATGAGAAGGTCGACGAGGGGATGACATCTCTTACACGACGGACAAATGGCACACCAAAATTTACGAAACCATTTGGTGCGAATACACCAGGTAGCTGGGCGAGTCAAGATCCCATCGAGGACGACAATGACGATGACGACGACGACGATGAGATAGTAGAAGTCTAATTATACTGCCATATATCCACCAAGAGCGCTTGAATCTTGTTATACTTTTTTTTCTTCAATATCTCAAGCTACAACCAACGCAACATAAAGGATGGCAGAAGCACAGCTTTTACATTATATGTGTTTGCTGTCGAGGAGTGACTCTAGGGAAAATTGGATAACTGTCCATCTTTCAATAGCCGAAATGCGAGCATGCGCTAATGAGGCAGAAATTCTGGCAAATATGCTCCCTCGCGATGCAACCCCCACACCTTGTAATGGCCCCTATCAACACATGAGGATTTTTGGATGGTGCAAGTGCAAATCAGTTGAAACTCGTTTTGCGCAGCAGCATGCTACGGTATGATGTGCACTCCATAAAATGAGGCATACTCAGTATAAGCTTGCTGCTCAAGAAGTGAGATCGAGACGTCAAAGGCGCTGGTCCGGTCCATATGTTTATTCAGCCATTTGATCAATTGGCCGGCCCACTGAACCTATTTCGTCACAATTGATCAATTTGACTAGTAGCTGACGAACTGACTTAAAATTGATCAATTAACCAAATGAAATGACTTTGACTTTAATTCATATTATTAAAATATAATAAATATGAAATCCAAAGAGTTTAAGGTATTTTAAGTTTAGGAATAGAGGAGAGGGGGTATTGAAAGAGAGGTAGAGAGATAGAGAGGTAGAGAGATGGAGAAGTGAAGGGGAGGTGGAGGGGTTATGGAAAGGAGGTGGTTGGTAATGCAGCTTTCCGAGGGGGCGGGTCACGGGAGCGGCCTACGACCTCGGGAACCCACCTGGGCAGGGTTTTTGGTAGGCGAATAAGATATATCGACTTCAAATACACTTCATTTGGTCAATTGACCAATAAGCGGTCAATTCGCCAGCTACCATCAAATTGATCAATTGGCCAATAAACGTATGGACCGGAGCAGCGCCACTTTGCGGAATGTGATTCGAGCAATTGGTGAAAGTCTCTCGAGCTTTCACCCGCAATTTTCATCGTGTCTGGGTGGCATTTACGGCGACTCGCAAAATATGCCTTAAAAAAACTGGGTGCCTTCACAGCTTTCAATTTGAAGTTTTGAACTTGAAAAATACTGTAATCTCCAAGTATATTCAACTTCCGCTCTAGATTTTCAAATACTCGTTGCTGGAACCTCTTTGAATGGTACCCAGAACTGCTTGTAGTCAGTACGGTTGGGCGATATGTCAGACGCAAGTCCTTGATCGTCGAGTCCCTTGAGAATTTGTGCAGTCTCATTAGGGAACCATTGAGAGTGTTTTGATAAAGCATGTGCCACAAGTTGTTATCTTGGCTTTGATATTCTGCTTTGTGCGTCTCCTTTCGTATCTTTAAAAGAAAGAGGTAACACATCCAGTAGCACGTCTATCAAAAGATCTCCTACTGTCGTCTGTCCATATCACCACATGGAAAATTGTCTATGCATACTTTCACCCCACTCTTTTCTCGTCCCCCTTATTTTTGATCTCCTTAGCCTATTCTTCATATTCAAAGTATTCTTCGCCATCTTCGGAAACGGGGCAATGATCACCAGGATTAGCACTTTCGCTTCTCGAAAGGGCCGGAGGTATGCAGTCTCCAACTAAGGATCATGTACCCACAAGCCTTTGATTCTATGAAACATGGTTTCACATTGTGAGATATGGGAAATAGGAAGACTTTGGTATATATAATATCATCGATTATGATTAGCTCGTATGGAGCGTCAGATTAGAAGAATTACAGTATTCTTAATCTCGCTGACTGGCAGCCGCAAACCCCCACTCGCTTACTGTGGATGTCCAGGGTAGTGTCCAGTATGATGTTGATTGTTGGAATCAATGAGTCCGAACTGCCCTCCAGGGACTGGTCCTGCTTGTTGTGGGTTGAGGTCAAATTGTTGGACTCCGTTGCCAAAAACCTGAGGTCCCTCGGGTGGGAGTTGGACGTCCTGGAAAAGCCCTTGGTCGAGGCCATAGTTGACCGATGGATCAAACGAGTTGATCCCAGGTTGGGGTCCATTCTGTGGAGTTCCAGGATAGGGTCTAGTATAATATAAATTGTTGGATTCTGCCAAGGATATTGAAGTGCAAAAGAATGGACTGACCCAAAGGCTGAAATTCAAACTAATCGACGGTCAATTTGAAACCACTCAAGGCTCTCGATGAGGCCTTGTAAATTGGTAGATGTAGTAAACAGCTTTGGTTCCCTTCTTTTCCGCACTTGCTAGCAGTTATCTCAACAGACAACTTAACATTACAAGGAACAATGGGACGATTTTTCTCTTTCGGGTGAATGGGCGATCAAGTAAAACATGCTATTTCATTAATGTTGTGGGTATCTTAAAAGGCAGGCCATCGTAACAAACTAGACAAACGCCAACCCCTTTTCCCGTGGATTTCTTGAACCCAGTCCCTAACGTCGTAACAATTCCATCGGTCAAGCAGGTTTCTTGCCCTTTTGGACCGCATCTCTCTGCTAGCATGTCATACCATTCATTCTTGGACTGCGATTCCCTCCAAAAACCACTAGTGACATAAGCCCAACTTCATCTTGGCGTCCTCTGTATTGTACACATCCCGGTCTGAGCGATTTGTCGACCTTTCTTTGTGCAATTTGATGCCCGGCGCTGGACTGCAATAGACGAAACCGCCGAGGACATATATATCCTCTTCAAAGCATAATCTCGTCCTCGACTCCTGATACCCCATGCGTAATTCATCAACGGGTTGGGATAAAGTCTTGCGAATTCTTTTCCTGCTCGGTCGAATTCTCTGGGAACGCAGCGATTCCAGCAATAATACCACCAACCATGAAAAATAAGGATATAATCGACCAGATAACACCCCAGCACTGGGAGGAGCCGCCGTATCGTTTGGCAAAGACGCTTGCATCGGACTCGTTGACTTTTCGAAGGATGAGGTCGTCGCAGATATCCCAAACGCTATATAGGGAGGACATGACGCCGATGAAAAGCTGCAAAGTCCAGATTAGTTTACATTCCACAAAAGAAATACTAGCAAGTCTACTCACCACCACAAATCTCAAAGCCTGCGCATGATCGATAAACCAGCAAGCCACCAGCAATCCAACAGCAGCAAGGATCGTGCCAATAGTAAGCCAATCCCTCCTCGCCCACCAGAGCGTAAGCAAGAAACACACGCCCAGAACAATACTGGCCACCTTGCTAGCCACGATATCAAAACCGCACATTATAAGCAGCGCCCCGATGAGCGAAGAGCCCAGATATCCGGCCGGCAGCGTTATAGCACTAATTCCACCCTGCATATACGTGACTCCTCCCTCCCTTGGATCCAGCGATATAGATTTGACTTTTCCGCCCGTACAGCATGCCGTGATGGCGTGTCCGAATTCGTGGAATGCGATAACCAGCATCTACACCCCAGTTGTTAGTATGGAACGAACAGTCAGATATTAGGGATGAAGACATACTTTGAAAGGCCATAACGACCACCGCACATAAGGCAGATTCCAGAGCAGCGCAATAGCGACGGTATATCCCACGATAACGCCCAGCGTGACTTTCTGGGTGCTGTTCACAGACAGACCGCGGGGTTGCAGCGCATTACGAGCGCTCAACCTCGCGACTTCAGGGGCCGCCGAGATGACTGCTGCCCTCGCGAAATGAATAAACTCGCTGCGCGAAGTTGGGAGTATTATCGGCGCCATACTGTAAGGTTTGCGATGAACGAAAGTCGGGAAAAGAAAATAAGTTGGAAGGGAGAAAGAGGTTTGGGAGTTGTTTGGTCAAATATTCAAGACATTTGGCCAGCCCACGCGTCCCATTCACATTCTTGGCGGGCTGCGCCTCGATTGGTTATGTGGAGTGAGAGAGTGGAGTGGCTGGGGTGACAAAGAACGTCACAATCCTATTTTTGGGAATAAGCTTCGAGCTTTGACTCTCGTACTGCCACGAGATTCCTACACGAGATGCAATTTTGATACGGTATGCCATGGAGAATTAAAAAGATATTCCCAAAGTGTCAAGTATGCGAATGTGAAAGTGCTCGAGAGGAGTACAAGCGCCGGGATTTTACGCTTTGGCTTCCGCAACGGCCGGTAGTCGCTAGCGGTACCCAGGTACTTGGGAGCTTGGTAGTGCAAAGTGGTACCAGGTTAGGAAAGTTCAAATTCTCCAGGAGTTACCTCTTTTTTCATTTTCCCTGGAGTTAGGGTTCGATAAAAAACTGTTTTCTATTCTCAGAACCGTATAAAACTATATGTTTTTTATTTAATATATTTTAACGTTTCGTATTATTCGTTTTAGTTTTTTTGAAAGGCTCGGATTAAAGTATTTTATACTCGATATTTATTGGAAATGTGCGCAGTATCACGTACGGTCTGATACTTCAACTAGGGTGAACGCCCACGAGTGCGAGTCGTAGTGTTGTGATTCTCTCGAGT
>QYAP01000538.1:28491-47801 GCA_003988905.1 Hymenotorrendiella dingleyae
TTCTCCCTTAAGCTCATGACGTAGCTAGCCTAACCGACCACCTTGCATCACCGAACATCACCTGACCTCTGATCTACACTGAATTCCAACAATATTATATATATTTTAAGCTTAAAATTATATAATATATATATATATTTTATGTATAAACTTCATAAAATACATATAAAATATATATAAATATAATATAAATCCTATTTTTTTAATTTTTTTAATAATTTAGAACCGTTTAATACGTATTTGTTTAATACGGCCGTCGAACCCTACCTGGAGTAGAGTTCTGTTAAAACTAAATTTCAATAAGCAAAGAGACGCAGAATCTTGAGATTTCACTGCGTTGATGGGGACAAAGAAACCCCTGAATGTACAAGCGAGAGGAGATTTATTAGTCATCGCATCCACTCCACAACCTCCGACGACACCTCCTCCTCTCCCTCTCTCCCTTCCTCTGCTCACCTACGTACGCCCTACACATTTCATGAGCTACTCACTCCACGATGCGGTCGTCCACAGCCAAAATCAAATGTACCATCAGGTGATATACCATCCAGTTGATGGATATTGCGCGATGCAAAGTGGCGTCATTGACTTCGGCACTTGCATTCTTCGATGGGTTTACCCGTTTCTCACTGGGAATTTCGCGGCAGGTGATATTTTTGCAATTAAGGGCCTTTACTTTTTTGTCATTCGCATTCAAGTTCTTTCTAGATCATCGTTGAGGTTTGAAATGTGATTTTTGTCGTCCAAGTGGTCGACTTGAATTCCTAAAGACTTAAGTCTTGAAATATCGCGATAGAAGAAGTACATCTCTTTCCTTGTCCTCTCTGCTCTGAATGTCGAAGAGGCTTCACAAAGCCAAGAAACGCATTCCACAACCACTCTGAAATTAGATTGCATCCCCAGTTTCACCATGCCACTTCATCATTTCCCCGGATCTTCACCCCCTCCATAGAACACCGCATATCCCACTACAGTACTACAACATCCAAGTACCCCACAACCCCTCTTAATTTCTGGCTAAACTTCCTCCCGTCTTTAAGAACTTAGGAAATGGAAAAGGGCTACCGCTTTCTCAAAAACACTTATCTTTCTTTGAAACCCAGTTGATCGTAACTCGAAGTTAGCAATTATGAAGCTTGACAGCGAGGACACACCAGTCCACGATGAAAAGAAAGTTGGAGGAAATCCAGCCCCCCACCAACCCAAGGATCCAGAATCCCATCTCAGCACCGCAGAATTCGTACATTACGTCGAAACCCTCTCACTCTCCTCATCTGAACCCCTCACTGACCCCCCACCTAGGACCGAAAACTCATCCGAAAACTCGATCTCCTCCTCCTTCCCTGGCTCTGCATCCTCTACCTCCTCTCCTTCCTGGACCGAACCGCCATCGGCAACGCCAAAATCGCCCACCTGCAATCAACCCTACACCTCTCAACCACACACTACAACGCCAGCCTCTCCATCTTCTTCGTTTCCTACTCGGTGTTTGAACCTCTCGCCAATGTTTTGCTGAAAAAACTGCGTCCGAAGATTTTTATACCTGTGACGATGTATTTACCCCCCTCCGTCCTCAACTTGAGAAAATGTTCAAGAGAGAAAAGGAAAGGGGAAGTGAGGAGATGGGAACTGATAGCTGACGACAAAACAGGATCCTCTGGGGCCTAACAATGCTCACCACCGGTTTCACAACCTCCTACCCCAGCCTCATGAGTGCACGATTCTTCCTCGGCCTCACCGAAGCCGGTCTATTCCCCGGAGTAAACTACCTATTATCATGTTGGTATAAACGTCGAGAACTCGGTGTTCGAGCTGTACATATCCCCCTTTTCTACCCTCCCTTCCACCCTCTTCCCATCTTTATTTCCCGTCTTGCCTTCTTTTCTTTTGCTGTAGTTAGAATTTAGCATTTAATGAAAACCCCAAGGATAAAGAACACAAAAGAATAACGAAACCTAACAAATTTCACCCAGGCAATATTCTTCACCTCCGCCGCCCTCTCCGGCTCCTTCGGCGGTCTCCTCGCCGTAGCCCTAACCCACATCCCATCCCGACCCTCCTCTCACCCACCCATCTACCCCTGGTCCTGGATATTCATCATCGAAGGCACCATCACCATAACCTTCGGCTTCCTATCCTTCTGGTTCGTCTACGATTTTCCCGAACGGGCCACCTTCCTCACGACTGTTGAGCGAGAGCGAGTGTTAACACGATTGAGCGAAGATGGCCAAAGTAGTGCAAAGCCCGAGGAATGGACGTGGGGTGTCGTGGGGGAGGCGGTGCGGGATTGGAAGATGTGGGTGGGTATGGGGACGTTTATGGGTGCTGATATGTGAGTGCTCGCTTCGTTCACGGAATTTTGATTTTCGAGTAAGGAAAGTTGACTCAAAAAAACTAACTAACTAGGCCTCTCTATGCATTCTCCCTCTTCCTCCCCTCGATTATAAACGGCATGGGTTTCAAAAACTCTACCACCGTCCAACTCCTCTCCGTACCTCCCTATGCTTGCGCCGCTATCTCCACGATTCTAGTAGGCTACTACGCGGACCGGACCGCACAGCGTGGTATTTTCAACATCCTAACAGGACTCATCGCAATAATAGGTTTCTTCCTCCTTCTCCTCTCTCATCAACCCCACATCCAATACTTCGGTACCTACCTTGGAGCCATTGGAATATATCCTTGTATACCCAACTCGATCACGTGGATGAGCAATAACATCGAGGGTGTATATAAGAGAGGAATTGTGCTGGGTGTTATGATTGGGTGGGGGCATATCAATGGAATTGTGAGTAGCAATATATTTTTCCGTGGCCCCAGGTATACAGTGGGTCATGCGGTGATATTAGGATATCTAGGAATATGTTTGGTTGGAGGGAGTTGTCTGCAAATAGTTCTGTTAGCGAGGGAAAATGAGGCGAGGAAAGGGGGAGAAAGAGATCATTTGGTGGTGGGTTTAACGGAGGAAGAGGTTGAGAAGTTGAAAGATGGAAAGCCGGGGTTTGTGTATACTACCTAGGTAGGTCGGTGTTTTTGCGGAAGTACAACCGAATTGTTTGCCGGTGGGGTATTTGGCCGTTGTACCTGGTGTACGAAGTTGTGACTGAGCCTCGTGATTCACCATGCTCTACTTGACCCCCTCTTCCGCCCTTCGTTGATACTGCGCAGGTACCCATTTCTCTAAATTTTTCCATGAAGCAGCGAGGAATATAGAGCAGTTTCAATTCTCGACCTTCACAGATCCTTGATCGTGTACTTCTACGATCTTCGTCAAGTCGCACGTCCCCGAATCTTGGCTCGGAGGAAAAGGCATTCCATGCAACCATCCGCACCGCTTCGCGTATCTCAAAAGCCAGGACGTCGGCTGGTCCCCCACGAGTCTTCTTCTCTGCATGACACCTCCGTATGACCCCCATGTTCCATTGGTTGCAGATCGACCTAAGTGGACATAAAATGCAATGTGACGGGGAGTTGCTGCAGAAATTGACTCTAGGAGTTGGGCGAGCGAGTCGAGCATCCCGAGGTCGGAAAGGTGCATATTGCCCCCACAACAGACATGCCTCTTCCATGGAACCCACGAGTATGCAAGAAACGTTTTTGATTGCATCTCGTGCTGTCCACGCATCCAAGAAGCATTTGCAATATATATTACAATCATTTTATGGTCGCCGGTCAATGATGGTGCTGCTCGGAGGCAAGACGGAAAATATGCTGCTCTTCGCCAGCATTGCAGATGTAAACCCATTGCAGAGTAATGCGGCCCGATCCACGCAAATCGAATGCAGTTCTCCGCCGGAACTCGAGGTCGTTTGGATAGCAACGCTGTTGAGTGTTGTTTTGTTCCGGAGATGGAAATTGAATCCAACTGAAAAGAGCGGAAGTAAGAGGGGGTGGGTGGCACAACACCAACTACGAGCAGTGCCGATGACGCTTCGGCAAACGACCGAGTACACGAGGGCGGGAAGATGTTGTACAGAGTAGCAAGCTGCCGTGTATCCTTGCGCAAGGCAATCAAGTTGATCATGGGCGGGCGGTCTGGCTTGCTCGACGTCTGCCGTCCATTTGATTGATCGACTTGACGAATGCAAGCAAAGATTTGGGAGGAATCGACCGTTTTTCGTTTGGTGCTTGTTGATGAATTGGCTCTTTGCACTTTGAAGAGCGAAGTCAAACTTGAGAATCCTGGCTGGCGCAGACTCGAGTAATGCGATTCTTCTTCTCTGCGCACCACGCCTCCTGTCCTACCCGGGGCATCTTTCTTTTGCAGATACCGTTGTTGTTCACTTCTTCCAGCAAGGCGTACGCGCATTTGAGTATCTCGTCTTCAATAGTTGAATCGGTTTTCGGTCGGGAGGGTGGTTAGAAAGGCCAAAGCGGCGTTTTTGTTTGGAGAGAAATCTTTCCCGGCGTGGTGGGCGGAGAGGTGAGAGGGGGAGGGAAGGAGCGAGGATCGCGACTTCCTCTTCGTTCGTTCTTTGGCGGACCAAAAAGGTGCCCGTGAACACGTCGTAAACTCTCTTTTGGAGATCCGGGGTACTCCAGTAAGCACTTCCCAAGATTTGACCCGCAAGAAAAAAAGCAGTCAAGTTGCCGGTGGACCTAACCTTGACTTTCAAGATTCACCACTTCACCTTCAACCACCAACCACCAACCACTGTTCGCTTCTCCAGATGGGCCGACAACGAATGGCCTTCATACCCCGACGCTACGTCACTCTCAACGCGCTGTGATCTCGTCGCTTCCAAGAAAGATTAGGAGGTCCAACTTCTCTCTGGATACTCTCCAGCTTCAACCTCATCACTTCGCTCATCATGGCTTTAAGTCCAGCTGAGATCGCAAACCTCATTATCATTGAGCGCGTTACGGCCAGCATCTCTGTATTCGCGACTCTCTTCCTCATCAGCACCTTCATCGCCGTCAAAGAGTTCCGCACACTGTCCAACACGCTCATCTTCTACGCGTCCTTTGCAAATATCTTTGCCAATGTCGCTGCGCTGATCGGAGGATCGGCTTTATCGCAACAGAATGGAGCTTTGTGTCAATTCCAAGCATTTTTGTTGGAGATGTAAGCATCCGATCTCAATCATCCTTTGCTAGCTCTATTCACGTTAAAGTCGCGTTTGAAGGTGAAGTGAATTTGTGCCTTGCTGACTTTTTCGGGTAGGTTCATGCAATCCGATCCACTTTGGAGCTGCGCGATGGCTATCAATGTGTACCTTGTCTTCTTTCAGCGATACGATGCTCACCAATTGAAGAAACTTTACTGGATCTATGCCTTGATTTGTTACGGAGCACCTTTTGTGCCGGCTGTGGTTTGTCTAGTGTATAAGCCTGCCAATAAAGAAAGGATGTATGGGAACGCTACTGTAAATCTTTCGTCCCGACAAGACAGGAAGTGATTGTATGCTGACATTGGATGCAGCTTTGGTGCTGGATTGACAATTTTTGGGCACCAGTTCGAATTTACTCCTAGTAAGTGGACCCATTCTTGACCATTAGCCTGCTGCTTTCCTTGGTGCCGATATTTCTCGTCGCACTCCAGAGGTGCTCGGTTCATCGCAGTATCTCTGCTGTTTTCTTATGCAAAACTATGAACCTGGTACTGACTCGAGATCCCATAGCTACGCTCCAATTTGGGTTGCTATCTTCGTCGCTCTCCTGATATATTTTCGTGTCGGCATCGAAATCTTCCAAAAGCGCTCCGAACTACTCAGTGCCATGGAAAGCGTACCACACTCTAGCTCTTACTCATCGGAACCTTCAAATACCCCACCGCCTGCCTTCTCTGGCCTCCGAACAACAGAAGTGGAGATCAACAACGAAGCATGGAAACCGCCAAGCATGGATGTTCCTAGCCGTACACATCCCGGTACCACAGCGAAGCGTGTCGAATTCGGTGATGACATCCCATCCATATGGCGCCCTAAACGAACACAATATTCCATCACAATTTCCGCCTCTGGCAAACCTGCACGAAAATCACATTTCTCTCACCCTCCATCTCCTCGCAAGAGTGGCAATTTCTCCCGTCGTCCAACAGCTATGGATAAAATCAAGTGGGCATATATGAAGGTAGCCTTGCTATTCGCTGCATCGATTCTCATCACATGGGTTCCAGCAAGCGTAAACCGAGTTTATGGATTGATACACCCTGATCGTCAAAGCTACGCTTTAAATATCGGAAGTGCAGTTGTGCTCCCTTTGCAAGGATTCTGGAATGCTGTCATCTACTTTGTTACAAGCGTGGGAATTTGCAAGAGCGTTTGGAAACGGTGGAGGGGAAAAGGATTTGAGGATCTTGACAAGAGTTTAGTCCCTACCGAGATTGCGAGGCCCAGCATTAGTCAAAAGCACGACGAGGAAGATAGAAACGGTAGCGTCATCGAACTTGAGTCGAGGGAAAGCTTGGCAAGTGAAGGCACACTATAGTGAGCCCACTTACCAGTCCGGCCGGTCGGTCATTTTTCATTTGCAATAGGTTGGGGAACTCTGGATTCTATCAGCAAGGATTTCGGGGAAAATTGGGTGGAAACCTTTCGTTGGGGGTGATATATGATACCCTCTGGGGAAATTGCAAGTGCGGGCCATGATTTGAAGGAGTTGTACGGAATTTTGTAGTGTAAACAGGAAAAAAGTGGTCTACTTATTTGGTGGATTGAAATATCGTCCGGTCACAGAACCGGATTTGCTTCTCAAAAATGGGTGTAAGCATAAAAGTTGCGAGGCAGCGAGGCTGTAGAAGAAATATATAAAGTTCTTGTCCAATCCTAGCTCTCGTTGGCCAAAAGTTGTTACTATGCCATCTATTGTGTGCGCTCCTTTACCCTTTCCTCGATATTTTAAGCCCTTTCGTTCCTCTATCTTGGGTATATAACTTCACCTTTCTCCTTTCTTTCTCACGGACTCCCGGAGTAGCGAGATGACATACTACAGTTTTCGAGATCCATTTGCTTGGTGATTGAACTGTCAAGAATTTCTTGCGTGGGATGGGAGAGTCATATCGTAGGAGGCTAGGAGCTCTGTAGGGGGTAAGTAGGTACTTTTCGTTGTTTGATGAGGTATATAGGGGGGAGTGAGAAGGTGCTGCTATTTGCCTATGACACATCGAAGGATCTGAAACGCGTCAAACCCGATATATTGTATTGCGATTCGGAATACCAGTCAAGTCAAGAGCGCTCGGATATTTACGAATTCTGTTTTCTTGATGTTGGTGGAAAGGACAAGACGAATGCCGAATTTATGCAGACGGTTGGTTGTTGTTGAGAAGTGAATTGCTGCCGAGATTTGAGTTGTTGTTGTGGATATGTGAAAAGGGGGGGTTGGATTGGATGGAGGTGGGGTGTTGGAGGGTGGATAGGGAAGGGAAGGGGGGAACAAGATGGGGAGGTGGTGTGGTGGCTGAGGTGTTGGAGAAAGATGGGAGGAGAGAAGAAGTACCACAGAGATTGCCTTGTGTTTGTCTAGGTGATTGGGTGGGTTCTGGGTTGGTTTATCTCTTTTTATATCAGAAAATCGCAGTTCACAATTCCCGTGGTCGACCCTGAAGCCTTAATCACTGACCGTGGAGGACTCGCTTTGCAGAAGATACTATCAGATCTCCTCGAATTAAGAAATATAAAAAGGATGGTAAGTGTAAGTTCACAACTTTCTTACTTACGATGGCGAGTTATACAAAGTGAGGTGTTAGATGAGAGAGGTGAGCGTGCTAGTCGAATTGCGAGGTTATTAAAGTCCTCCTTTCCCAAATCCAAGTTTCTGGCAAAGGCCAACATCCAGAAGAGAAAGAAACCATATCCACTAGAAGGAAGGGGAAGTGGGCTTTCCCCTTCTGTCCTACCAGAAACACCTTGTCAATTCTTTTGAGTAGAAACGGAAGTGGGTTGTGATACTCTCCTCTATATATATCTCAAAAATGGGATGTCCTTACCACCGAAACTCACTTCACTGCCAATCCTAACCCCTCCATATAAAACTCACACCAATGAAACCATGACTAAATAACCTTACAATGGATATCAAATGCATTCTCCACAGACAAGAGAAAACCGACAAGAAACCCGGTCTTTTCGTACCCCATTATCTGATGTTCGCCGAACGTCATACGCCCCTATTTCGTAGTGTTTATTTGGTGCTGAATGGTATTACTTATTCTTTGTGAATTGGTTGGCTCTTATATGTGTCACAGCGCTGAGTTTGGGTGTGGTGGGGAAGTGGATTTTGGTATTTTTTGTGGTACCGGTATTGGGGGATAGGTGGAAAGGTGGAAGAGGAGTGGGAGTGGAAGTAAGCAAGTGGCTTTTGTTGAGTGGGTTTTGGGAGTTTTTGAAGTTAGTGATGAGTTGAGAGGGTTACTCTTGATGGGGAACTGTTTTCTTCTGGGAAAGAATCAAGGTACAGTATAAGTTCACGATTTCGAAGCCTTCGTATCGCAGCCCAAATCCAAGATGGGGGGTAAACCACCAGAAAATCAATACGTATTAACACACACCAAGCTTTTCTGGGATTGCACTACGAGTAGATATAAATTAAACTTCTACCTTCATTCGTATTAAGAGAGGAAATCTATTTCCTGAAATCCAAACAACCTTGGAACGTAGCACAAATGTGGTTGCAATAAAATAGAACACTGTTATACATCAGATGAGCTGTAGGCTGTCATGCGTGTGTAAAAGAAAGGAGAGTTATGTATCAAGTTTCATTTCAGGGGAGAGTTACTTGAAGGAATTGCAAGTGTTGCTGTCGAGAATTGCGTTGCTGTCATGAAAAGTACTTCCAATTTACCCCTGCATTCTGTAGAAATTAGGAACTCCAAGCCTGAATCTTAAATCAAGACTACTATGGAGTCGTGAGAGTAAGTTAGGTGCCTGATTGTGAAGCTAGAACATACAGAGGGAGCTACAACATAGATCCAGATTCCATCGAGATGTAGAACGGTTGTTAGCCACCTACAGTTCTGTACCACTCTGGGAAATTACTATATTTATACAACAGTCACTTCTTCTTTGTTTCATTTAGAATGGGGAGGCTCATTCTCTTTGCAGAGTACTCGTATATTTGTGTTTTCTACGATCGAAAAGTGAATGAAATTATGAGGAATCATTGAGCATGAATCAAGCAGAGTAATTATTCCTGAGCGGCTGCTAGCATTTGACAATCTTTGCAGTTACTATTCGTTCATAGGATTTGACGTCAAGGTTGGAATATTTGCCTTGTCAGAAGGAGAGACGACGGAGACTGGAGTTATATCAGAGCTGCGAGGTTTTTGAGTGGCACGTCGATTCTGAAGATAGTACAGTAAGTAGAATACAGTACCGGCGCTTGGCTGTAAATATATAAGAGTTTATCATGCAAATGCTTTAGTAAATTGCACGCAGAGAGTCATGAGATTGGCTTTAAGTACAAATGCGTAAACAGTTCAAAGTTTCTCGTTCCCTTTCAAGTTCGCCAATTCGCTTGGCCAACCAAGAGCAATTCATTTCTCTTCGTCGTTCGCAGCGGCATTATCTTCCGTCTTTTCCAATCAGAGGAGGTTATTCATCGCACTCGGCACCTGTCTTGTTCCTCATGGTACCGGTCTCTTTGGCCCTCTTGGTCTGCTCTCGACACTTGCAAATTCATGTTTTCACCTTTCCACACGCACATTAAGGCAGATTTTTCGGTTTGGCAGTGTGACGGGGTATTGGTATAAAAAATCTAATTTCATCCCTAGGAAGCTCATGCTTTTGTTACCGAAAATCAATTCACCGGCGATACCTCTGTCCTATCCTCACCTTCTTTCCAAGTATGTGAAAACAAGGTAATAACAAAGATATCGAGGTGACCGTTGAAAAGAATTGTAGAAGTGTTGAGTCAATGGCCACTTGGAGGTGCTCTCATGCTTCTGTGTTCTGAGAGCATTTTTGATGTCCTCACTTGATACCACCGTGAGCAGCAAGAAAAATTTCATCCCTTTCTTTCTCACATTAAATCTCCTTGCTTCTATGGTCAACATGAAACGCTAGGATGGAATTTGAGTCAGTCTAGATATCTGCAGGAGGTGTGATTATAGGTACCCCACCTGCAGCGAGCGTGATTCGATCGCCACACAAAGTAGGACACACCGGTACCTGATCTCGTATTCAAGCTTAACGTCCTTGCATTGGCTCGTCATCCGTCGGGCAGTCACATTTTCATGTTGCGTGGTTTAGGCTACTGCTGAATACGAGCAATCTGCGGTACGTACTGGGACACAGGGTCTTGGGCAAGTATGAGCAGTTCTTTGGGGAAATATTGAAATAGCCTCATGTTTTTGAATTTGAAAAATCGATCTTCGCCAATGATGAGGATGATCATCCATTTTGTGAAAGTTCACGATCCGTTTGTTCCAGACTGAGACCCATGTCCTCTCCCGCAGCCCCCCCTCACCTTCGCTTGCAGTATGATACCCCTGCCTAGATTGCCACGACGTCGTATAAATCTGCCAATCGTACCTAGGTATTCAGCGTGAATACGAGCCGGATGGCGGGGTTAACGCTAGCGTCCTTGCTTGTGTAACACTTGGTCCGTGCCCTGTGAAGTATACCTCTCCCCTCCCAGATTTAGTAATCTTCGAGATCACTCCCATACACAAACGCAACTCTTCATCCATAACTCCAACAAAATTCCTCCACTCCAAAATCGACAGATCTCAAATCAAATTCAACCCGCCTGTCACAATGGTAAATCTCAAGATCATATGTCTGCTAGCTCTCGCAGCCATCACATCCGCCTCCTCCCTCCTCACAGAACGACAAGCAGCAATACCAGACGGTCCATTCTACCTTCTCAAGACTCGCGTTGTCTCCGGTGATGCCACAAAAGACAGTCTCTACGGTACTCCCCACTCAGACCGCTTTTTTCATCATTGCATGACTAAAACCTTCCTCGTCCTCACCTTAAACCGAACTAAAGTCCTACAAAAACTAACACTTTCCAGTAACCCAAACCGTCGATGCTTCCTGGCCCTACGAGACAGCCGTAGCGCTCTCCCCAACTCCACCCACAACCCAAGGCTACTTCAACGCCACCGCACCTCTCCAAATCTTCTACTCCGCAGACAACTCGTCGGCTACATATCTGGATCTTCCCTATGCGCCAGGCCGCGGTGGAGAGTACTGGGATGATGTGGGACTTGATCCTTACACGGACTCTTTCATCTCTGGATATGGGTATAATGTTACTAGTGATGGGGTGTTGGATCCTGGCTATAATGCAGCGTGGCTTGGTAAGTTGGGAACTCCAGTAGTACATGATGGTTTGGAGGGGAGAGGGGGAAAAGGCAGAGGGGAAAAGCTAATGTCATTGTGATAGCATGCACTTGGAATTATCTGGTCCCTCAACTATTTTGGTCGGGTGGCGTCCAAGATTTCGTTATCCCGAGCACGTGTGCGAGAGTGGATTTGGTGCTAGAGTACCTATGACACACCGACGTGAATGGAAGGGAAAGTGGTTGGCATGATTATACAGGGGGATGATCACGTGGCGTGACAGCCACGTGATCATCCTCGAGCTTTGCGGTGAAAATTTCGTCAACTGCTGATTAACATTGGAGCGAGATTGACATGGGGAATTTTTGTGTGTGCGGCCTCTTAATATATTGGTTTTGGTGCGTTGTCTGGGCCATTGCACTGCCACAATGAACGAACTTTTGGGTTTTGTTTTCACGACTTCACAGAAATGTTCATCTCCATAATAGATGTCTTGCTTTAATCATGATTTGTGGTTGCTTAGCTATTTATGAATGTTTATGAATTATTGCGCTGTAAAAACCCCGTAGAATACTTTCTGTTCATTCGAGCACAAGTCTGACCTCCATATTCTTCAGAAAGATAAGAAGTCACGCGCAATGACATTAGTAAAAGCATGATTCCGATGTGGCTATTGAAACTAATAAGATGTTCAAAATGCATTAAATTGGGTGCCCTCCTGATAGGATATGAAAGCAGAACTGTATCGTCCCTGTGCGTAGTGTAATTACTGGAACCTAGATATTGTATTGGGGAATCTTCCACCTTCACAGTCCTCACCCGACATGGCTGAGGAGTAAATGAACACATCTGGTTCTTTAATCCGAGTGAGTAACTTCAACTTCCCTCCCAACACGGATCGTTCCTGGCTCAATTCCAACACTAGTCGCCGCCGAGGATTGCTTCAAGTGTTCGATATAATTATGCATTTCGATTGCCTCGTTACCCCTCAGCGGGGTGACGTCGACCTGTCCATCTTCCATCTTATGGTACGGCTTCGATTTCGCACTCTTCTGTTGGGCAGAATTCGTACCAGAGGTGGCACGCAATGATTGTAGCGAAAACGCACTTCGAATGCTGTTGACGGCGGAGGCGACCCCTTGTTCGGAGATAAGAGGTTTGAGAGTAGGGAGGCAGCAAGCTACAAGAGCCAGACCGGCTTCGATCATACCCCAGTAGAAGATGGTCGATAATGTTTCTGCAGTATCGTTAGTGCCTCGCTTAAGGGTGAAAATAAGGGGGCATGTTCGCTTTCGTACCGTTTTCATCATAGTTTGCTGTAAGACTGGTCTTTGTGACCTGTAGAATAATAATCAACCGTACAATCGAGGCTGCAAGGGCACTGCTGGTTGTTAGAATCCGATATTTATGATTTATGATCAGATAGCCATTTCTTACATGAAGGCCAGCAGAAGTATACCGGTTACTTCAATCTTTCGGCGTGTTTTCATGTGAAGTCGCCAAATCTTGATGCAAAAGTCAGTGGAAATCCCCGAGTTTCAGTTAGGGAATTCGTCGCGACTTACGGAAGGCATAGGAGCGAAGATGAGGAGCACGGTGGTGATAAATTCAGAGATATAAAGGCCCTCTTCGTGGAGATAACTCCCTGGGCAGAATTCAACCAGGTCCTCGATAAAGCCCCACTCAGCGGAGACATGTCTGCCACACGCAAAAATAAATAAGATGACAAAGGATATGCCCCAAGAGACGATAATCGCTATCAAAAGCCACGAGACAAAGTTGAAGACCCAGGTCCCCTGCGTGACGAACACTCGACGGTAGAAGAAGAGGATGCTCAATTTGATGCAGCTGTAGGCGAGTATCATCAAAATAGTCATGACAAATTCCAACTGTTTATCCTCACTTAGCAGTAATTCCATTTGAGCAAAAGGAAAATAACTTGCCTGCTCCACAAACTTCTGTTGAGGATTTAATTCCGTTAGATGCTCTTCATCAGTCGTTCCTGGAGGCAACGGGGTTTTGTATCCCAGGCCCTTCTTAGCAACCCCTTAGACAGGTCAGCATGAGTGATCCATGACTTTCATGTACAAGAAACTTCTTACCCGCTATGATTGTTGCACCATACCCAATTATGAATAGCTACGCGGCATATCAAACACGAGTTCTTTTCCCTTCGTGGGCTGGTAGATGCTCACCAATGCTGGAATCAGAAACCAGTCATCTGCCCCTAACCGATTCTTTCTGGAAAATCGTACATAAAACCGCAGCGCTATTGCCAAAATAGAAAGCAGTGGAAATACAATTCCCGCTGCCATGATCTCCCCTGGACTAGCATAATTGATGAATATAACATGTGACGGAATGTCAGGCGTGCTAGAAGACATTTTGAATTCAGGTGCAAACTTGATGATGCGAATTACGCGGGCATACTGAATTTAGGTTAAAATCTGAAGATGAATCCGAGGATGCTTGAAGTGAAGAAAGTGTAGAGGCAAAAGCTTAAAGGAAAAGGACGCTGGATCTACTGTACCGCACGAAGACGCCCTTGTTGTAACAGCAATCAAAAGGTCAAGACTTCTCCATTGCCATGTTGGAACGATTTGCACCTTGTAGGTAAGGTGCCTAATATGGAAGGTGTATGTGTGATATGCCGGCTTACATGCCAACAAAATCGGGGCAAAGTACCTAGGTACTCTCACGCATTGATAACGCCGGCCCATACAGCCACCCCTGTTCGTGTAACAACCAACTCGCGTCATATGCGTGCATAACCGGCCCGGGCGCTAACGGACAAATTCGATCCCCAACCGAGCAGAATTACACCCAACATTGAAAACTCTTGTTGGATCTTATGGCTGCACCCACATTGCACATTTTCAGCGGGTACGGCCACCAGCCCCCGTTGTAAGCTGGCATACTATCATATTGCGCGATTTGCGTGCTTCTCTAAGATAAATTAATATTTTTTCAGCTTCAGGGTTCTGCATATTTTCCTCCCCATACGTTAAGCGACTAGCATCACACTCACGTTTTCGGTTCCAAACTCCGAGTTTCTTCTGTGGGCACCAGCGACTTTTCACATCTCTCGGAGATCTTCGGTGATTCGCATGAGAGGGAAACTCATGACCGCTGCCGTTGTTTCCAGAGACACGCCTCGAAATCTTGAGCACGAATCTGGCTACCTTGGCAGCATCACAGAATTCGCAACATCAACCACAATGGCCTATCTGTCGATTCCTTTGATAACGTCTTTAGTTCTCGGACTTTACCCGCTCTATTTGCTATGTACAACTCTCTTCACTCGACTTGCTATAAGCAGAGCTGGATGTTCCACGCCCGTCAAATACCCTCACTCCGATCCCTTCTTTGGTACAGACCTGATGAAGAAGAAAGGAAAGTGGCGGGAGTCTGGACGAGGCCGAGCTTTCAATACCAAGTTGTTCCGTGAACTTGGCAAGACGTTTCGGACGAAGCTGTTCGGGAAGAACTTTTATTTCACCATGGATCGCCAGAATATTCAGATGATTCTTGCGACTGAAGTGGATAAATTTGGTAATGAGCCTCTGAATAGAGATGCTTCGCGTCCTTTCCTAGGAGCCGGTATTACTACATTGGATGGTGAGCCATGGAAGAGGTCCCGGCAGCTCATAAACCCAATATTTGCCCGTGCACAAGTTTCCGACTTGTCGTCTTTCAGTGTTCATGTCCAGAGAGTACTCGATAGCCTCCCTCGAGATGGATCTACTGTAGACCTTCAGCCGCTGTTAAAGATGCTCTTCCTGGACAGTGTTACTGAATTCATCTTTGGTAAATCCGCCAGTCTGCTTTCGCCCAAGGACTCCAACCCTCTGGCACGTCGTTTACCAGAAGTGTTCCAAGAGGCGACGATGGGGTTTGGCAGAAGCTTTATGCAGTCCAAACTTTCTCGAGACTTTTACCGTTTCCTTGGATATGATAAACAATACCTCAAGGACTGTGCCGAAGTTCATTCTATCATCGACACATTCATCGAGGAAGAAATGCAGTATCAACGAACCAAGGAATCGAACGCTTCTACGAACAATTCCACCCCTTACAATTACGTGCTGCTTAAGGAACTCGTCAAAATCACAGATAATACGGCGGAAATTCGTCATGAGCTCCTCAACATCTACTTTCCGGCTCGCGACTCTTCTGCTATCTTAGCAGGCAACATCATGTTTTTGCTTGCGAGGAATCCTATCGTATGGGAAAAGCTTCGGCAACAGGTGCTTAGCGTAGGAGAGCAGAAACTCACATTCGAGTTACTCAAGTCGATGAAGTATATGCAGTGGGTTTTGAATGAAGGTGAGCTTGACAATTCGATGACAAAGTATAAGCAAGGTGGAAAGACTGACATTTTATACTCGCTACAGCTCTACGCATCCTTGCGCCGGTTGACGGAAGCTGGAAAAGTTGTGTTAGTCCTTGTGTCCTTCCACATGGTGGAGGCCCATCTGGACTAGATCCAATCCTTCTGAGGCCCGGCGACCTTGTTCAATTATGTTTTGGGGACATGCACATCGATCCCGAGATATGGGGAGAAGATGCGCTTGAGTTTCGGCCTGAGCGATGGGAGGCGAGAAAACAAAGCTGGGAATATATTCCATTTATGGGAGGTCGCCGAATATGCCCTGCTCAACAAAATGTCTTGACTGATGTAGCTTTCCTCGTTGCAAGGTTAATGCAGGAATTTAAGGCATGCGAGAACAGAGACGTATGCATTGACTATGTGGAGGAGCATATCTTTACAGTGGAAAGTCGAAATGGTATTCAGGTCGGATTGATACCAGTTTAGTAGCCGAAATAGCTCGGGAAAGAGTCCATCACTTAGCCACAAAAAGGTTTCGGTCGGCACATGCTGCTTACTGGACCGAGTTATTGTGACAAATGTGCCATTGAACGACACTGAGCATTATCGCTGGCAGTTTGGTCATCACAGCGCTATAGTGCAGGAAGCGCTTGGTTGAGGGGATATCAATATGCTACAATAGAGATAAAGTTCAATACAGACGTATTATGAACCACCCAATCCAAATTTCCACCCAGAGTTGTTTTCCCCGCTACTCGTCATCAAACCAAGACCATCTTGGTTCGTCGGTAGGTACCCAGTCGTCCCCCTTTCCAAAATACTCTCTGACGGTTCCTAACTCCGGCGTGCCTTGTGGACAAAACCTCATTCTAGGAATTTGACTCTTTTGGTTATCTTCGACGGCAGGATTGCCATAACGATAGCAACCAGAGTGATTCTTAGTCCACTCCTCAAGCGCCTCCCAATTTCGACACGATCGTTCTTGCCCTACTGCTGTCGTCGGGTGGTTGTTTGGCGCCGTGACCCGTAGTGTATCATCTGCGTGGCAGCGTATATCGGCATAGATTTGATCAAGACAATGAGTTGTATGATGCAAGGCGACCTTGGGTTGTCGACCCTCCCTGTAGTCCATGAACGCTCTGTAGATATTTTTCTGCGTTATTTAGTAGGTGACCATGTTGTGTATGCGGTGAAATACCATAGTATTATTACTTACAACACAATGAAGCTGATGATACGAGTTAACAAGATACAATGTCTTGGATGTGTCCCAGGGAAACGTAGAACCCATTTCTAGTCCCTTGCCTTTGGCCCACTCTTTTGGCACGGCAATGATTCCATGGTCATGATTAATCCCATCCCAAGCACGATCTCGTTCAGTGACGTTATCACTAGAATACACACTCTTCTGCTCCCAGGCGACTTTTACTTCATTTTCTTGAAGTTCAGCTACTGAAAATTAGCGATGATTTAAATCCGATATCAATTTCATAAGATATACCAAAATTCGAAGTATTCTTGTACTTTCCATCATGTGTCGCCCAAGAGGTGGCCTGGTATATGTTCGTTGTGATAGAGATGAAAAGGAGGGCAACGAGAATTCCATAAGATCTACATCTTCTACTGAGTACAGCTGGTCGAAGTTGAAGCTCTGTTCTTTCTGGATCATCCTCCCCGATGAGATGCTCGAATTCGTAGTCTTTTTCCATTCTGAAGGTCGCAGTTCAATAGGGAAATAACTAGAATTTGATTTCGCTGGGGTAATAGCAGACTTGAGTTTCGATTTTTGTGGCGGCTTTTGGCTTTGATGTTACTCGTCGTACACCAGGTATTGGTCTGTAACAGAGTATTACACTTTCCCCTGCTAATATTTCTCCGAGTATGCATACACTTCCCCACTCAATTCGGAATTCATTAAAGGGGGGATTTTCACCAACAGATAAACAAGGAATAATAAAGCAGGGGCAGCAAGGGTGCGGCAGTGGGGGTGGGTCTCATCTGCATTTGCGAATTCAGGTCTATTAGTGGCAAGTAACAAACACGTATTACGATAACGGTTCATTTAGAGCTACCTTCCTAAAAAGTATCGTTCCGACTAGAAATATAGGCTTAGAAATTGCAACATACAGGGCTGAATCTTGACTCGGGGGTATATGATATGTTGTGGAACCGAGTAACCAACAATTTGCCGCCCGGATAATAATTATTTATGCATAGATACGTCTTCTTATACGTGATGTATTAGAAGAAACGAATAAAACCGATCAGATAAAGACGGATAAGGGAGTTAGTGTTTATATAAGAGAGTATAGTATAATAACATATATAACCTCTCCACTAAAAGAATCATTAGCATCTAGTATTCTCATTTCTATAATTAAATATAAGATTAATCAAGTCGTAATATAAGTAATAATTAACTAATACCTAAATACGATATATTTTTATAATTAAATTAAATTCCAAATTATTTAATATAGGTTATTAATAATTATAATAGCGAATATTCATTTAATAAAAGATTTCTTAAAGAATAGAAAAGGTTTATAAGATCGTATACGAAACCTATTATTTCTGCTTTTATTAATCTAAATATATAACGTTAAACGATTTCTATTTAATATTTTATTATTATTCCGAATATCCTTATATTATTTATATCCGCTATAAAATTTTATAATTATTCTTTTCTTTAAAAGGCTTCTATTTAGCCCTATTTAGGCTATAATTAATTACGTATAATCGGTTATATCGATTATATCTTATATTTTCTTCTTAAACCTCTTCTTTCTTTATATAAAATATATTATTATTATCGGAATTAATCTTATATATATATATATATATTTATAAAACTAATATTAATTAATAATTAAATTTATAAAAAATAATCATAAAATAATTAAAAATATTTAATCTTTTATCATTTATTAAAGAAATTATATTTAAAGAATTAAATAATATATAATTAGAAATATTTAATCTTTTATTATATACGAAAAATCCTTAATATTTATTATATAAAAACTAAAAGAGTTATAAACGAAATATTTTATATTTTAATTAATATTTACTTTAATAATCCTATTTTTATAAGATTTTTAATATTAATTATATTATATTATTAATTTCAAAGAATTCTTATCTTTAAAATTAAATAGTAATTTATTTCTAAAATATTAATATAACCTTTATAAGCTTTAAAATATTAATATAAATTTCTATTCTTTTTATACTTTTTATTCTTTTCGTATTATTTATATTATTTCTTTTATTTCTAAGAAATAATAATATATATCTTAATAATAATAACTTTTTAATAAATATTATTATTATAAAAATAATACGAACTATTAATATATCTTATAAATTCTTATTATCTTTTAAAATTAAACTTATTAATAAAAAAAAATTCAAAGAATCCTTATTAATAATAAATTCTTAAATATTAATCTTAAAATTCTTAATAAATATATTCTCTAATAAATATAATTCTATAAGAATAAAGATTTTAAAAATAATAAATTATAAAACATATTTATATAATATTTTTCTAAGAAATTTTTTTTTCGAAAATCAATCTAATTTTAATATTAATTAATAAATAAACTATTTCAATATATTTATTAAGAATATTCTAAGAATATTCCAATATATATATGTAACGATGCGGGTTTCCTGGCTCAGGAAGTCGGGTCAACGTCGGGTTCGGTAGGCTATAATGGTCAAGAAGTAAAACAAGAGTCGGGTTCGTT
>QYAP01000539.1:0-41935 GCA_003988905.1 Hymenotorrendiella dingleyae
ATTCTGTGTAGTAGAGAAGAGGTCTTAAGGAGAGGATACGAGGTATAGCCGGCTGCGCCGACTACACGTGACTAGCTAGGATGATGTGGATCCAAACAAGTACCTTCATTAATTTCTTTTTTAGCCAACTAGTTCTTGCGCCTATTGAATTGATGACGATTGGTTGTCGGCGTGAAAATAGCACTGCTCGGAGGGGGCCGAAAGAGATAGATTCAGCTGTCACGGAAAGCGGGTAGGTTTGATCTACTCCTTCAATTACAAAGCAACCATAAAGCAACTACTAGGAAGAGAAGACGATTAAGTGTCAGTGAAGGCCTGTAAACTCAATTTTGGGCAGCCGGTACACCATAGCTGAACTCCATATTCAAACCTACTTTTCACTTTGATTTCTTCGCATCAGCCGCTGCCTGGAGCTAAGGATTCCAATGAATGGGTCTATCACTATCATTTAGTCTTCTCAGTCGTTCCATACTTTACAGGTTTCTTTATACAAGACTCTCTATATAAAATTGAAAGTCACTTCGGGCTTATACGCTTCCCTGGCATATTACATGTTGGCGACGGTAAAACTTGATGAGCGACATCCGAGAAAACAAAACATTTATCAATAGGATCTTCAAGCCGACGACCGAAGAACTCTTGAATACTAGTAAACCTGAATTCCTGTAAAAGCGGATCTGAGGGCGGGAATCCACTTGGCAAGACATTGATAATCGTCAGACTGCTACACAAACGTCGCTTTTTAAAGTCATCAACCGAACCGTCCCGAGAGATAACTTTTACTTGGCAAGCCGGAACTAATTAATTGGTTAACTACACAGCCCGAACCCGAGCCGATCTTGCATCCATGGCCAGCAACACGATGCCTATCTTCTAGTTCGTTTCGTAGTGGATGATAACACTCCGTAATATTCCGATAGTGTAAGCGATTTCTATCTTTTTAAGGGGATGGGGGGCTTAAACTTGAGTTAACGTCCAACAGATCCAAGGAAGAAAGAATACATCGCTATCATTAGTGCGAATATAAGACTTCTGCTTTAGTACTTTTTAGAAAGCTACCTAGGTACTTGGCCCGGCTTTCTTTTTTCGCACTGGGCAAAACCAAAAAAAGATCTACGCGATAAGAAACTCGCACAATAATCGAAGCTGAGTTATGTTCAAACAGGTATGCAACCTACTTTCTTATTCCACATAAGATAACTCTAAACCCGAAGCTTTCCTCATATAGCCGGTAAGGGGCTTTAGCGAGCTACCGACTCACCTGCGGGATTGCGTGCGGGAACCAAGACTTGGGCTTGCTCGCACCAAACATCTATTATAGAGAAGAATTCTAAAGAATGCGACATCGATTGGTATTTCTGCAGTGGCAAAACGCCCGTGCGAAACCCGATGCTCACGTATTTCCCCCTTGTTTTACTCAAGTGACCTCGGTTAGTGAGGCGACCCACTCTTCGCCCCGAACTCTCAGTAAAAATCTTCTTCAGATGCACTTTGTCAGATTACAGATACAACACCAATCACTGTAACTCAGTGTGGCTGTATGGCTCTTGCATGGCCTTCTCAAATATCCCCAACTGAAAGTATGAGCGTATGTGCTCAAGTGCAAAGTTCATTCTGAACACCTATCCATCAATTAACTCAGTGATAGAGTTCTCTCCTGCAGAGGCGTGGCCACTGCCTTCCAGCTCGTGAATCCTACTCTGTTCATATCGATCCTTCTCATAAATGCTACGTCCATCCTTTTCGTGGGTATTGTGTGGCGTGATAAGTTCGTGTGCCGCCCTGCTCTTTCTGGATTCCCCCATATCATTGCTAATTTTTTCTCCCTGTTGTTTTTGCTTTCGTTTCCACCTCCAGACCCAGAGAAGTGCGATGAGCGAAAGGAGGAATGCTGTGATACCGACAGATATACCGATTGCTTCTTGGCGCTGACGTTCAGACGAGCTTGTGCTTGAGCCTTTAGCTACGGTTGGGGTGGGCGATGGCGTTGTTAAAGTGTAGACTTGGATGGTTGATGAGGTGTCCTGGGCAGATGTCGTGGTGCTTTGAGGTGAAATCGAGGTCGAGGAAAAAGCTGTCGACGTGGCTGTTGTATCTGGTAACCCCGTATTGCCTAGAGAGTCCGAAAAGGTGAACGTTGAATCTGGTACCCCCGTATTGCCTAGAGAGTCCGCAAAGGTGGACGACGTGGCTGTTGCATCTGGTACCCCCGTATTGCCTAGAGAGTCCGAAAAGGTGAACGACACTGTCGTTGCGATCGCTATGGTGGTGATGTCGGATCCCACAATTCTTGCTGTATAAGAGACTATCTCCACGCCCGCTGAGAGTGTCGAGGTTGATATAGGTTCGAGAACAGTTCCGCCGCTATCATCGCCGCCGTTACCCGTTGGATTTGATGTCATGGTAAGATTCGGGTATATCTGTCGTCAAGTTTCGTCAAGTTTTAGCTTCGCTATGAAGGTTGTGATTAGGACTACTAAAGAGTTCTTCAAGTAGGTAAGGGCCAGAAAATCAAATCCTCTCAGGTCCGCATGCTGGACCTTGAGGACACACGGTAGGTGTGGTTCGATTGGCGACGTGCGATTCGCAGCATCAACGGATCTGCAACAATTATTTCTGATAATAGCGAATTCAATTAACTACCAAGGCAGAGTTCATATTAGCCGCATTTTCGAGGTCGGAGTGAGGGTCGCACGACATGAATGCCGAAACAAAATCCCCCTTTCCCCTTTGACTGCGCTCATAGATGAGTACACCATCAACTACAGCGCATAGCTTCAGCAGCCGCCTGGTTGACGTTGTTGGATTTTGTACTGCTCGTTCGAGCCTCTCAAAACAGCGAAAACGAACACAGGAGGCACACTTCCGAAGTGTAATGTGTGGAGTTTAATGTAAGAGTTGCAAAACATAAGATGTGCAGGCTTCATAGATGTCCCCAAACATCGCCCCCTTTATGTTTGGGCTGTGCGAACGCCTGCACGCTTCTCGTTAGAGAACAGCCAAGACAAGAAAATTTGAAATAACGTACCTCTAGTCAAGTCACACATCATGCTAGATAATACATGAAGTACCGGAATCAAGTGTCCTGGTAATTAGCGAAAACTCCCCATTATGACTCGGAGGCATGAGTGTCGCGATTAAAGTTGTGCGGAGCTCTGATGGTGGCTCAAAGAGCCACTCCGCAGCAGTTTCATAAACGGAAGGCTTTTCTGTTCCAGAGATCCCTGAATTCCATACTCCGAATCATTTTCAGCGACTAACTCAACCGTAGAGTTTTCACTGGCAGCAAGGTCAAGTCTCTCGTGCGCTTCGAGCTCATGAATCGTTGGCTGTTCATATCCGTCCTTCTCATGTATGCTATCTCCATCTTTCTCATGAGCATTATACTGAGTGATCAACTCATGCGCCTTAGTGCGCCTTGGCGATTTGATTTTTATGCCCGTGATGGCCTGTTATTCTGGTTGTTTCCTTTTCCGTTTCCACTTCCATCTCCAGATGAAGAATGCTGTGGCGAGTAGAAAGACAGGTATAATAATGCCGACAGATAATCCAATCTTGAGCTGGTTGTCATTGGAAGAAGGATCTGATATATTCGTTGACGTGGGTGATGGAGTAGAAGTTGTTGTTTCTATCGGAAGGATTACTGTCGAGGTGATGATGGCAGAAGTTGAGGTCGAAGTTGGCGGTGACCATGGCGTTGCTTCGTCGAGAGTGGTGACGAAGGTAATGATGCTACCACTACTGGTTTTTGTCGTAGTTTGTGTGGAAAGAATTATAGTTGTCCAAGTGACATGATCGCGTGCTAATTGTTCTCCGTTTGGTGCCATAATGAGTGATAAGCCTCGACGAAAAAAAAATAGCATAACAGTCTTCGCAGAAGGTCCAAAACTAAATTGGTAGGTAAGCTTGGGTAGCAATGCTTTAAAGAACGACCAACTAGTCGTGTCTCGTCACATAGGATCGCAGTTATACGAATCAGTCACTAAGCCCCCAAATTCATTTCAAATAATGCAGCAACAGGATTTGCGGCTCTGCAAGAGGCTGATGAAGAGTCGTACAACATGCTGGATGAATCCCGTCAGACTCAACTCTTTCTCCTTTCGGCTGTGTCCAGCCAGGGAGTCGTGAGATTCCGCGCAATTTGAGTATATCACCATACAGTACATGAAACTCAACCACCAACCAATGACTTTTGTGTAAAAGTCACAATGCTATGACCACATAGCGACTCCCGGCTCCAGGATTTTTAGATGAGAATAGGAGTAGGAACAGGAACGGAAGTGCTTTGCCGCCTCGTGAAAGTGGGGATAGCCTCAATTGTGACGCACTCTGTAGCACCAGAAAACTGTTTTGGGCGGACACCAATATCGTAATCCTTGCTTACGAAGATTTGAGATGAAGTAAGTTCAAAATGTTCGCAATAAAAAGGGGTTTCTTTTTTGTCAAACTGGGTTACCACGACGCTAGCACCTGACCGTAACCCTGGATATGCAATATTTGATAATCAATTCCTGAATCCAGCTTGAAAATCATCCGTGGCAAATTGATTCCCCCAAAATCATCGAATTTGATATATAAGTGACCGGTTGATTGAAAATTGAGAAACACTTTTCAAATGAAGGATGATTGACAATTGAGGAGTTTAAGGCCCGATAGACTTCATGAAATAAACATGGCAATGCAGTAACATACAAAAATAACCACGATGCCAGAAAGTAATGACCGTGATGATAGGCATCGTAGCCGTTCGGGTTGAAAGAATGGATCTAGACTGAGAATGTGTGCTTACAAACTATCGTTGTCCTGTAGTAGAATACCTTGCTGTTCCTGTACTTCATCGCAGCTTTCCGACCAATAGAACCATATCCTAGCAGCACTGATCGGTATCAACCCATACAGATGCTCACGAACTCCTCTCTACCAACACCACTCTTGCCTTCCAAATCAAACTCCTCAATCATAGCCACTAATTCGTCCTCCTCGAGCCCCTCGCCCAATTCACGGGCAACTCTTCTCAAATCCTCGATACTGATTATTCCCTTATCCTCGGTGTCGAAAAGAGCAAATGCTCTAAGGATCTCATCCCTGGGATCTCTTTGTGCGATCAAACTTGCTGCAATCGTTTGGAATGCTTGGAGTGTGAGTTGCAATCGAGCTGGTGATGGGATGGCTTGTGATTGGTCTCGGCGGGAAGCGGTTGCTGTTTGGGCATTGGGATCGGTGCCATGCTGCGTGAGCAGATCCATGATGTCGCGTTTAGGGAGATCGAAACCTAGTGCCTTCAATGCGACCTTGAATTCGTGATAGTCGATTCGCTGATCTTTGTCCAAGTCGAATAATCCGAACTGATTCCTGTTAGCTCTTGTTTTGCCTGTTGCTATTGCTAGTCCGGCAGAGTGATAGGTTTGAGGTTTGACTTACGGCTTCATTGATTTCCTCGCGCTGTTCATCAGTGATGCTAGCCAACGCGTTTGGCGCTCCTCCGGCTGCTGCGGCAGCTTCTCGCTGTGCCCGTTCCCGCTCCTGTCTCTCCCGTTCCAAGCGTGCGTTTTCTCGCGATGCAGTGTGGGATGGCGCTCCAAAGGCGCCGCCCGTTCGGGGTCGAGTTGGGAAGGAGGGGTTATGTGTGGTAGACGCCATCTCGATAATGGTGCTTGGGGTTTAAGGGTGGAAGATGGTGTTCGTTGCTCGTGGGTGATGTTCAAAGCTATCGAGGGAGGTTGATGTAACTTTGTCGTTTGGGAGGTCTGGGAACTGTTACGCGACCGCACACGTTCACCTCGCCAAGGCATCCTTGTACGCATCTCGTCGACAGGCAGTTGAGATGACTTCAGAGTTCCATAAACACTTTCAGGTTAAAGTCTCACTGGAGTAGAGAGCTCCAAGTATATTTTACAAACCAAGTATTCATATTTTCAATTTATATTTGCAACCGCTACTATTCTCAAGATGAATTCTGCAAGCTACCGACCTCCTACTTAGGTACTTAGGTAATACATAAAGTCGGCACGGTCGGGTATCGGGTATACTTTCTAGCGCGGGTCACGTGCAAAGCTTAATCCACCTGACATTTTCGGTCAACGTAGCGCCACGGAAGCCAAAAATCCGGTGTGTTGATTGGGCGAAAAATGCCTCCCGGGGTCGAGAGCCGTCATCTGGCTTCGTCTTGCCGTCGACCTTTCCGAGCTACTGGAACAAGTCAATTCTCTTGCTTTTCCTTTTTCGCCCAATTCCTGCTTCAACACCCCCAACCCAACGTGTAGGGCATCCTACACCACAATCATTTTCTCTCCTCATACGCCCTATTGTCGACTTGACCTTTCTTTACTGTATTGGCCGGCACAATGCTAAGAACTTCCCTGCGACAAAAGAGCAGCCAGCTCCTCAAGGCTGGCTCGAGATCAATCTGCAACGCATCGCCGTCGCGCACTCCTCTCCTCCTTTCAAATGCCGCCAAAACCACCCTCTCGTCGAGGAGAACGACATTAAATACTCTTTCTCAGAAGAGAAATGAGTCTACCGCGGCATCCGCGCCCGATCCAAACGATAGCTTCCTTTCAGGAAATACCGCAAACTACATTGATGAAATGTACATGCAATGGAAGGAGGACCCAACAAGCGTACATGTATCATGGCAGGTCTACTTTCGCAATATGGAGAGCGGCGATATGCCAATGTCACAGGCTTTTACACCACCTCCAACTCTTGTACCGACGCCAACAGGAGGTGTCGCCTCCTTTATGCCAGGCTTGGGAATGTCGGCAGGACAAGGTTCCGATGTCACAAACCATTTAAAAGTCCAGCTGTTGGTTCGCGCATACCAAGCTCGTGGTCACCACAAGGCAAATATCGATCCGTTGGGCATTCGGCGCGAGGCACAAGAATTTGGTTACAGCAATCCAAAAGAGCTCAAACTTGAGCATTACCAGTTCACCGAGAAGGACCTCGATACCGAATACTCTCTTGGCCCTGGTATCTTGCCTAGATACAAGAAGGAAGGTCGGGATAAGATGACTTTGCGCGACATTATTGCTGCTTGCGAGCGCATGTACTGCGGGTCGTACGGAGTGGAATATATCCATATTCCAGACAGAGAGCAATGCGATTGGTTGCGTGAGCGTATCGAGGTTGAGACTCCTTTCAAGTACTCAATTGACGAGAAGCGACGAATTCTTGATCGTCTAATCTGGAGTTCAAGTTTTGAGAGTTTCTTGGCGACCAAGTACCCCAACGATAAGCGATTCGGTCTGGAAGGTTGCGAGACCTTGGTTCCAGGAATGAAGGCTTTGATCGATAGAAGTGTGGACTTTGGAGTCAAGGATATTGTCATTGGCATGCCTCATCGTGGTCGTTTGAACGTGCTCAGTAACGTTGTCCGCAAGCCAAACGAGTCCATTTTCAGCGAGTTTGGAGGAACTGCTGCTGCAGAGGACGAGGGGTCTGGTGACGTTAAGTACCATTTGGGAATGAACTTTGAGCGACCTACTCCTTCCGGAAAGCGGGTGCAACTCTCCTTGGTTGCCAACCCGTCTCATTTGGAAGCCGAAGATCCAGTGGTACTGGGTAAGGCCCGAGCCATCCAGCATTACAACAACGACGAAAAGAGCCACGTAACTGCTATGGGCGTTCTCCTCCACGGAGATGCTGCTTTTGCCGCCCAAGGTGTGGTTTATGAGTGCTTGGGTTTCCACTCTCTGCCTGCCTATTCTACTGGTGGTACCATTCACTTGGTTGTTAACAACCAAATCGGTTTCACGACCGATCCTCGATTCGCTCGTTCTACCGCTTATTGCACAGACATTGCCAAGGCAATTGATGCGCCGGTTTTCCACGTCAACGCTGATGATGTAGAGGCAGTCAACTATGTTTGTCAACTTGCAGCAGATTGGCGCGCCGAGTTCCAGAAGGATGTTGTCATTGATCTCGTTTGCTACCGAAAGCACGGACACAATGAGACTGATCAGCCTTCTTTCACTCAACCATTGATGTACAAGAAGATTCAGTCCCATGAGCCTCAAATCGACATCTACATCAACCAATTACTCAAAGATGGTAGCTTCACCAAAGAGGATATCGAGGAGCACCGAAAGTGGGTATGGGGTATGCTCGAGGAGAGTTTCGCCAAGAGCAAAGACTATCAACCAACCTCAAAGGAGTGGACCACATCCGCTTGGAATGGTTTCAAGTCGCCCAAGGAGTTGGCAATGGAAGTTCTTCCTCATAACCCAACTGGTGTTCCACAACACACTCTTGAGCATATTGGCACAACCATTGGTTCGGCGCCTGAAGGCTTCAATATCCACCGTAACCTCAAGCGTATTCTTGCAAACCGTGTCAAGACCGTAAATGAGGGCACAAACATTGATTGGTCAACTGCCGAGGCTCTTGCTTTTGGCTCCTTGGTACAAGAAGGACACCATGTTCGTGTCTCCGGTCAAGATGTTGAGCGTGGAACTTTCTCACAAAGACATGCCGTTTTCCACGATCAAGAAAATGAAAAGACTTATACCCCACTCCAGCACATCAGCAAGGACCAAGGCAAATTCGTCATTTCAAACTCATCTTTGAGTGAGTTTGGTGTACTTGGATTTGAATATGGTTACTCTTTGTCGTCTCCAAATGCTCTCGTCATGTGGGAGGCTCAATTCGGTGATTTCGCCAACAACGCTCAATGTATCATTGATCAATTCATTGCCTCAGGTGAGGTTAAGTGGATGCAAAGATCTGGTCTTGTCATGTCACTACCTCACGGTTATGATGGACAAGGACCTGAACATTCATCCGGACGTATGGAAAGATATCTCCAACTTAGCAATGAGGATCCTCGCATTTTCCCTGCAGCCGACAAGCTTGAACGTCAACACCAAGATTGCAACATGCAAATTGCGTATATGACTGAACCGTCTAATTTGTTCCACGTCTTGAGAAGACAAATGAATAGACAATTCCGCAAGCGTAAGTTTCCCTCTTATGACTACATAATATTGTTACTAATAAGTTACAGCCCTCGTCATCTTCTTCTCTAAATCTCTCCTACGTCACCCACTCGCACGATCACCAATCGAGGAATTTACCGGTGATTCGCAATTCAGATGGATTATTCCAGACCCAGAGCATGGCAAGAGTATTGTCGAGCCAGAAGAGGTTGATCGTGTTGTTCTCTGCACTGGTCAAGTTTATGCCGCTCTTCACAAACACCGTGCCGAGCAGGGCCACAAGAATACCGCAATCACAAGAATTGAGCAATTGAACCCATTCCCATGGCAACAACTGAAAGAGAACCTCGACCAATATCCAAATGCGAAGACAATTGTTTGGTGTCAAGAAGAGCCTTTGAACGCTGGTGCTTGGTCTTTCACTCAGCCCAGAATCGAGACACTCTTGAACGAAACTGAGCACCATAACCGTAAGCACGTCATGTACGCTGGCCGAAACCCAAGCGCATCTGTTGCAACTGGCTTAAAGGCAAGCCATACCAAGGAGGAGAAGGAGCTTTTGGAGACTGCTTTCAGCGTCACCCAAGACAAGCTCAAGGGCGAGTAGATTGGAAAAAAGTGATGGTAGTTGGAATTGAGAGTGGATTTGTAATTTTACGTTTGTGCAGCAGGTCTTTTGTAGGAAAAATAGAAAGCGAGAGCAGGCACGAGAGCGAGAGTGAAATGACGATTGATGGAAATTTGCATTGGACGGGAAGGATCGAGTGTGGGTTTTGTATTAGAAAAAGCCCACCATCACCTTTTCTGCGCGTTAGATGCTTTTTAGGTACATACGAAGAACGCAAACACTACTTATCTTGTATTATTTGTATAGCCAGCGCGCGTCACATGGGATCGTGGTCCTTGAATTTTATTTGTTTTATCTTCTTTCCTAAAAGCTTGCCTTTTTTCCTTCTTTTGTTCGGCAGAAAGATTGGTTAGATATATGTGTATATAGAGATTATGTTCCTGAATGTAGAAGTTTTCCGATAAAGGGGCCTTTTGTAATCTGATTTTTCATGCATATTAGAGAAAGTAATATCAAAAGGCCCATTAAAAGAGATCTCAGTTATTCCCGCGCGATTACCCTGCGAGCCAAGATAACCGGGTAAGCTGGCGGGAATAAGTATCGCAGGGTAAGCGAATTGTGAACCCCCCGTCCCTCCCCTCACAAATCCTGTTCCATCTCCTATCTGCCATCCATTCATTTACCCTCTAATCTTCATACCCATCCCTAATTCTCTTTAAAATTCTAAAGAGATTAATATCATTTTTAAACGAAGATTAAAAGATAAATAATACCTTATCCATTCACCGACCACCTATCGCTATACCATTAATCTGCATTCACTTCAAAGCCAACAGCACTAATCACAACGGGCGAATACGAAACTAAGATTAGATAAAATACTCCGCCATCTTACCCCGCTTACTTTTAATTTGCTCTACTCCTATTCACCTCCATTTTCGAAACCGAGTTAAATTTTCTGCTATTTACGTCTCAAAGGTGAAGAGAAGAGGTAATCTTACAAAGAGACTATCGTGTATCTTTTTCCACATAGCCAACCCCAAGTATCTACGCATTAGAATCCTCCAAGATCCCCCATTCAATCATCCACGTCTTGTAATCGGCATTATCCTCTTCACTGTAGTACAATCCCGTCAAACCATTCGGTCGTTCTTGATACCAAGGCTCCACATCAGGCTCATGACGGACATTACCCAGGCTCCCGCCGTGGTTTTGGTCAATAACAGATTCGTGGTTTTCTGGAATTGCCGCTGGAATTGCCGCTGGTTGTTGCTGACAAGGAAGAGGTCCAATATCATCCAAGAAGCCGAGTTGCTTTGAAGAGCTCAAGAAACCGAGTTGCTGTGAAGAGTGAGACGCGATAGCACCTTGATTTTGCTGACCGGCATTACCCAGAATTCCACCGCGGTTTTGGTCAATAACGGGTTCGTGGTTTTCTGGAATTGCCGTTGGAATTGCCGGTACTTGTTGCTGACGAGGACGAGGTCCAAAATCCTCCAAGAAGGCGAGTTGTTGTGAATATTGAGACACGATAGCACCTAGATTTTGCTGCTGCGACTGCTGCAGCCCATATGCAGGAGTGTTCCCAATATTAAAACTGTCCATGTTTTGTTGTGGTATAGAATTGGCAGGCAAGTTCAAGGTACTGTTCTGTAGCTGTAGCTGTTGAAGAGAATCTCGGATAGCATTGTCAAGAGAGCTGGCTTGTTGTTGTATAGACACAATCTCCCTACTAATTGGCGAATCAATGGCAAGTTGCGCTTGCTCAATTGAAGCAGTATGAACTTTGGCAGTTGCAATTGTGCTGGGGATCGAAGGTACAGCTTGCTGTGGTACGTGCTGGACGGTTTCCGAATTCTTCTTCGTACTGTTGACTTTTTTGTTTGGAGTCTTCTCAGCATCAGCCTTCTTCTTCGGTGTGACAGGATTTGTAGGCTTCTGGAGTTTTGGAGTTGCGCTTGAAGGCACTTGGATAAGAGCTTCAGGCTTAGAGGTATCCGCTTGTTGCTGAGTAGAGGAGCTTCCAGCATCAATTTTCGGTTTCTTTGCTCGCGATGGCCGAGGTTTAGCAGGGGCGCGACGTTTTGGAGCTGCGGGTGGAGGCGCTTGATTTGGGGTTTCTGCCTTTGAATCTCCAGCTCCTTGTTTTGCAGATGGACTTCCTTCTTCGATCTTCGCCTTCTTTGTTTGCGCAGCAGAAATCTTCGTAGAAGCGCGACGTTTTGGCGCTGGTTTCGGAGGTTCTGGATTTGTGCTTGCGTTGGAAGTTCCAGATTGTTGCTGCTCGAGAGCTTGGGTAGGGTCGAAATTGGGACGCCCTGTCAAGGAAACGCGGCGTCTGGCCATGATGCTGGAAGCCTCGGGGTTTGCCAGGTTTGGAGGCGCGGGGATTGCGAGCACAAACTCTTCCTGAGTTGCGCGGGGCTTGACTGTTGGATCCATTGGAGAAATGTTGTGCGGGATGACATTAGAGGAGGAGGTACCAAGTTCGGCAGCGAGTCCTGGCTGCTGTCTTGTTGGCAGGGCAGCTGGCTCTTGCGCTCTACGCAGCGGTGAATCTTCGTTGGTTTGTCCAAAACCGGCCTGAATGCTGTTTGAAGAGTAAGGTAGCGGAAATGATACTCTGCGTGCACCAGTCAACAAACCCTTTTCTTGCGCAACGTGAAAGTGCTCAGCGCCTTCCCTTCTACCAATCTGTTCCATAAGATTGGGAGAAGCAACTCTGGCAGGAATATCTGACTCCTTATTTATCCGTCCTTTCAACATTTGACTTCGGTTCCAAAGCACCAAAGGCTGCGATGAAGCTACGCCTTGATCTCGAGAAGGCCATGGGCTACCAACTGACGGTGTCATTTCTTCTTGGCCAGTTGTATTTCTTCCCTTCTTCGAGCTGTCGAAATCAGATGAAGAGGTTTCCGAAGCATTGTCTCTGCCAGTAATTGGTATCGCAAACTTAGCCGCTTGTCGAGAAACAGGCCGTGGTCTCTGCACGCCACTTAAAACATTGCTTTTTTGTTTCTCCTCCTTTGCCGCTCGATATTTGGGGATATTTCCAGGCAGATGAGGTCGAGGTTCGCGACCAATTGTAGGACTCTGAAATGGAGGGTTATTCGGTGCAATGTTGCGTCTGGCTGCAAGTAAGGTATTTGAAGATTTGTTTCCTAGTGGTTGCAACTTTGGTTCGGACGGCTTGACATGTTCTTCCCAGTTTGAAACCGTTGCTAGGAGTTCGTCCACGTTGTTCTGATGGAAATCATTGCGCCGTTTGCTATTATTCGTAAATGTTTCTGCGTTCGAGCCAGCGGAGAGAGGGAAATATTGGGAAACAGGTGCCGCTGTGGGGGTAACTGGATGAGCATGGCTACTCTCCATCTCTTCTGGCTCCTTAAATCTCTTCGTCGAGGGTGTATTCCGATGATGCGATTGAGTCTTGTAGGAGGAGGAGCGTGAGCTGAGCTGAGAGCGAGTGTTTGTCTGTTCTGACCGAGGCTCTGATCGAGGTTTGGAAGAATCCATGGGGTCGTGATGTTCTACGACCTTTGACAGGATCGCGCTCTTGTATCAGAGATTGAAGTTGAGATGGACGCTTCCAAGGTTGTTGGTGAAGGATTAAAGTGTTGTGCGCCGAGAAATCGTTTATCTGAAAACCGGGGTCGCTCCTTCCTCAACATTTCTCTTTTCTTCCCCCGGCCCAAGCACACGCTTGTACCCTCCATGACATTGCTACAAGCAAATGGTGAAAGAGCAAATCTCTGGTGGTGTGGTCGTGCAAATCATGGATGTGAAATTCAGTCGTCCCTCCCTATTTATGAATGGTGTTGTCGCAAATTAGCCGAGAAATTGGTTCACAGTGTGCAACTCTCGTTGTCAACTGGTCGCCTTACACTCGTCTCCTCTGTGAGGAGGTCAGTATCCAGGCTTGGACTCCTACAACAAAGCTCTAAATTAAAGTACACAGGCTTGGTGAACAGCTTTTCGAATGCCCACCAGTGCTAAGTAATGAAATCCCAGCACCTTCTCCCACATGATTCTTTAATCTACTTACATTCAACCCCCCCCCCCCCCCCCAGCAGGCGCAACTCCCAGAACTTTGACCTCCAATAAAAAACAAGATCTGGCATTCTCTCCAATACCCCAGCTGCATCTCCTACTGTAGCAGATTTCCACCGGATATAAAACATGGACTCTTTCGTTCCGTTTATAAAGAGTGTAGCCGCAAACTGTGGTTCTCACATGAAAAGTCTAAGACCTTGCAGTTTGACCTATCATGTATGTCAACTAACCTGGATTCGAAAATCATCTCATTCTCTCAGAACTCTTCAAACATTAGAGAGTGAATTGGATGGAGATCAGAGGACAAGAATATTTATAAAGCCCCAGGCACATAAGTATCATGGGAAGAGATTGGTCATGTGACCGCTATCAGCAAGAACATCAACTCCTACAAGAAACAAAAAACATGGAAACTCACAACCCCTACCATAATTTCCATTCCATCTACCCTACCACCCTCACCCTCCCACCCTCACCCCTTCCCCCTTAAATCCTTCCAAAACTCCCGAAATCCATACAACGGCTTATTTGAATCATACACCTTCGCCGTGCCCCCGGCAAACCGTTCCAAAACTCCCCCCTCTCGATGACCAATCTTCTCCACCAATTCTCGCTCTGGCCTCGTCGCTCTTTCTTTAATTTCCTGTGAGAGTGAAGGGGCAACGTCCGCGTAGCAGGATTTGAGCTCGCGCTCGAGGGAGAAATATGGTTTCTTGGCGAGGGAGGGCGCCATTAGGTTGTAGGATCGGGTGATGTCGTTGAGGTTTTTTATTGCGAGGGTGAGGTAGGATTGTTCGGTGGTTTCCCAAGAGGGGATGCGGAAGGGTGGGGGGAGGGGTTTGTTTGGGGGGTTCTTGATGGTCGGAGGGGAGTCGTCTTGGGCAGACGCTGGTATTGAGGGCTTGGCGGTTTCTACTGAGAGGTTGATTTGAGGTTCTTGGTTGGGATCGCTAGGTGTCGTGACCTCCTGGATTATTTTGACCATGACGGGATCGCTTGTAGCATTGGTCGGTACCGATATCTGTTCTACAGCGCGTCGCTTTGGGTTGTGAACCCTCTCCGCTTCGGCATAGAGGTCTGCTTGTCGCATTTGATCTTGGAGACTACCTCCACGGCTTGCAATTGTTCGAGCAGCATGTCTTGTCCAATCATTCCGTAGCCTTGCTCGAAAGACAGCTGCAGTTTTGACAAGTTCTTGCTGCTTCTCGATCCAAGGAGGGACAATATCCTGTCGCTGGATCATCTTGTTCATAATGTACTCGGTAGTGTCTACGAAGGGGTTATCCGCTCTATGGTCTCGCTCAATGGCTTTACCTCTTGGTATATTCTAACTGAGTTTTAGCTAATATTATATTTATGACGAAAGAAACAAACCTTGAATTGCCCTCTAGCAATAGCATCCTCAATCCTCTCATTTGCCAAGGCAGCAAGACCACGGATTGAATTCGGCATTGCCCTTGCACCAGGTGAAAATCTATCTTTCAACTCCTGCCTCAAGTTCGCCCGTTCCTCTTCCGACATGGGCAAATCTTTTGAGATTGCATATACAGATGTCTTGTCTCTAGCATTAGCCAGCCTCTGTCCTGGATGTTGCTTCGGTGCACGCTTCAGCCTCAAGTCCACAATCGGGCTGGGAATCTTCGCAGGGCCTCGCAGTCCAGGCTTCAATGGCTTCCGGGCATCATCAAGCATTCGCAGCATAGTATCTCCAGGACTTTCATCGCCAGTCCATGCTTGTGCACTAGCAATATCTCGTGTGCCCCTCCCCGTTTTCGACGTCAAGCCCACTTCTGCAAAAGCCGACGCATGTTCTGATTGGAATTTATGTGCTTCAACCCTCTCCAGCAATTTCTGTTTAAGTTCGTCCGAAAATCCGGCCTCTTCCACTGCCTTTCTACCCGCGCGGCCACCTTCGAGAACAGCATCCTCCGTTGCCTCCGCAAGCCGTCTTGACATGGCTCCTTGTTCTTTATCATTATGGCCGTCGGATTTGACAGGGTTTTCTTTCGATAATATTGGCGGGATGGGAGGTTCGGTGGCAGGCGACTTCTCCATCGCCGCATTATTCTGCTGGGAGCTTCGAAGTGGCGAAGGCTGCCCAAAGAAGCGTACATTGGGTTGGGAATTGGTTGGAAGAACATGTCTGTTTCTAGGGGCCCTTAAGCACCGGGCACATACGTAAGGAATTGAGGTATTTGTCCCGGGCATGTAGAAAATCGCAATTGCGTCGGATTGTTTGGTGATGAGGGGACGATGGTAATGGAATGGAAAAGAGTAGAGGTTGACTGTTGATAGCTAATCCCTGTACATTTGCGTCGAAGGAGATAAGCGCAATCGCCGAAGCCCCACTTGCAGCTTTCTACTCGGCCCATGTTCTTTTGATATGATATGGAGGAGTATTTGTTCGATGTATTCTCTAATCCCTCAATACATTTTCAACGATTTGGCGGCAAGTGAAAAGCAGATGGAAATAAAATATACTTTACTTTCACTACTGCGAATCTATCATTAAGGCCTTCTCTCGCAAAGCCCACTAGTGAAGCCATAACTTTATATTACAGCAACTTCGCTTCTGGGGGTCTTTTTTTTAAAGTTTACTCGCAGACTAGTTGTTTATAGAAGCTTGCCGTTTGGGGGGTTGTTCAATTATACAATACTAATTTCCATCTTCATCTTCCTTCAATCGACCAACGCCGGGTCAATCATAGAATCATCTACCCCCGCATTTCCCCCTCCAGCAACCAACACCATCTCAATCGGCCAGCGCATATACTCACCCCAATCCCCACCCAACTCATCCAGCACCGTCTCCAACAACCTCTCCGCCTTGCCGTCAATCCACCACATCCCCGGAAGTCTCTTCAACGCAACACAATAATGCGCTATGATCAGAAGAGCCTCGGGGACTCGCTTATCTACCATATCTATAAACTCGTCTGAGATACTGGAGAACCAACCCATCAATGCGGAGAGCGGGCTGATCGCAGGATAATATGTAACATGGGAGAAAGTCGACATCAACTCTTTGAGGGCTTGATTAAGGATGGACTTTCGCTCGTCGGGAGTGGAGTCGGTGTTCCATGCTTCGGCCAGACCTTCGAGTTGGATTTTGTCGTCGGGTAGTAATTGGGGTTCTTCTTTGTTGTTATCCGTACCATCCCAAGGCGCAAAGAGAGGTCTCAAGGATCCTTCGCTGATAATGGAATACAGGTTATCCGTGGATAGTATGGAACGGGTCCCGCGATGTAATTTGATCCATTTGACGGGCGGGTCTGGTTCGCCAGCGAGTGGAGATGGAACGAAGAACATTGTCGACGGCTTGGAGCTATCTTGTGCTGCCCACGCATGAACAAATGTCAGTGTCGAGAAGATGAAGCAAGCGTGGCAGTTTGATGGCGACAAATTCGTGATTTCGGGTTGAAATAATGCGAGTCCTGCTGCTGCATGGCTGTCAGATGCGTATAAACACTTCTGGGCCTGCTCGGGACGAGTTCGAGACATGTGGAGGGCGGCGATTGATAGAAGCTCGTGCATTACAAATGAATGCTCAAAGGCAATTTTTACCACAACCGTTTGAAAGAGTTCCACGCAGTCGGAGAAATCTGTAAAGACCTTGGAACTTTCTGTTACCCAGAAATATAAAAACTCCATGTCTGACATGGTGAAGGTTTCTGGGAGTGGCTGATTAAGTTGTGGGATTGGTGAGGCAGCACTCGATAATGATGAGGTTGTTGGCGTTGGCGATTGAAGAGTGGCCCTAGCTAATGGAACTGAAAGCCTCTGGGGATGTGTTTCTGGATATCAAAAACTCGTAGTCAGTACAGTTTCAGAAACGACTGATGAGATATAGACTACGCCCACAGCTCCTCCCTAAGGTCATCCAAAGTAAAATAGAAGAATTTTCAAAGTTAAGACTTACGGAGAAACGAGCATGGTGTTCCGTAGCCTGTACATCGTGAACATGTCGGTTTTTGTTCATCGCACTGTGATATGGCCGGTTAGCGATAGCTTTACAAAAGAGCTGAAGTCAACAGTCGCGACCTCGATCTCGCCACTTTCCGAAGTGAAAGATTATTCCGAATCAATCTTTAGAGCACTCCTTTCGACTTCCCGTTTGTGACTTTCATCTACTGAAACATTCTAGCGCAATGAAGATCAAAACAGGAGAAGCGCTGAAAACAAGAGGAGCCTCCCATTCTAACCTCAATTCTCGGTGATGCTCTAACATCATGAGGTTGAAAACGGGAGAGAAGAGGCGGTGCTCTAAACCAATCATCGGGGTAGGTATTTGGAAGTTGTTGATAGTAGTCTATTGAACTCGGTGTTCGGAGCCGGAAGAATCAACGGAGCCGAAACGCCGGTGCTTATCAACACCAAAAGTGAAAGGAGTTGCCCCCAACCAAGTGTGGGAAATATGCAATACGAGGTTACGTATGCCTCGTCAGCCGCTTGACTGCAGTGCACTCCAAGTGAGGGGTGAAGGGCTCAAGTCAGAGGAGGGAGAAGGGCGCGCGCAGACAAATCTCTCATACCTTGACTTTGCGCTGTTTGCACTGTTGGCATCCAGTGCGGCTCTTGTGGTGGGGTCGGCGTGGCTTGCCTACTTGTGCTTTGTTCATCGTCGCGGTAGTGGAAGTGTGCGGGCGTACAGGGCGGTGGGTGTGAGGGTCAGGCTCGAGTCAGGGTCATCCACTTCCGGAGCGACATCGAATGAAGTGTCTGTCTATTCGAGTTTAATGCGACCGAGGATGTATTTGGAAGCTGACGGTCCTGTCGTGCCTGTCGCGTTCAAGTTGGAGTATGGAAGACTGCGCCACTCCCCGCACACCGCGGATGCTGATTGGCTCAGCGGCTGGGTCCGATAACCGAGGGGGCTATGCAGGCCCCTTATTTCGACATTCGAACTTCAAAAAATTCCACATGTAGCTTGCTCCTCGATGCACTTTACAACTCCCCTTTGTACTTCACGACGCGCCTCACTCGGTGCATACTAGCAGATCAACATTATGTAAGCAAGTTAACTAAAACCACAGCCACTTTTATCATGATCTTTTGACATTGAGAATTCCCACATTTGGGTAGCTTTTCGACGCCACTGGTTCACAAAAAAGTTGGATTCGGTGTACAACGGCCTGACTGATGCGCGTGCTGATACCGCAGTCAGGCAGCCAAAACCACTGAAAGGCCTTGCGTGCGTATGAGGCTTGCTGTCATGCTACCTTGCCAGCTTGAGCCCCTTGTTCATATCAATTTGCATTGGTTCGTGTATGTACGGTAGTTGGGCCAAACGCAGGCTTAGGAAGAATGCAACTCCCGCCGCGTGCGGCACAATCCGTTTGTACGTTTATATAAATAGTATTTTCCTGTTGTTGATAATTTCCCGTATCTCCCCTTCAACGCGCTACCCCTCTAAATTTCACCACTGCCTACATATTTGATACTTTTTAATTTTTTGTGCTTGTTCAATTTTTTCGTGACTTTGTTGTTGAAGGGAAGGAATTGAATCTGCGTTTGGGCTTGCTTCGAGTCAACACCTTCAATATGACGAACAGTACGGATAGCAGCGATGATGGCGACTTCAAGCTATGGGAGTACGCAACCATTTACAGTTCTCGAATCACGGAGCATTTACTAAAAGCTTTCTAGATACTCGCCCTCCGTAGCAGCAGCCGTAGTCTTCGTCATCCTATTCCTAGGCACGACTTTCTTCCACTGTTTCCAAGCATTCAAGAAGCGCTCACTCTTCCTAATCCCCTTTATCATCGGTGGTTTCTGTAAGTCCTAAACCCAAACCATTTATCAACATGCTCCCACCTGTAGCACTGGTAATAGCGACAACCGTCTGACTGAGAATGATAGTTGAATGGATAGGATACATCTTCCGCATCCTCGCGCACAACGACCAAACCAGTCTGGACATCTACATCATACAAACGCTCCTCCTCCTCGTAGCCCCCGCCCTCTTCGCAGCCAGCATCTACATGGTCCTCGGGCGCATCATCAGATTCGTGCACGCCGAAGCCCTGGCGCCCATCTCGCCGGGCAAACTCACCAAGATCTTCGTAGCCGGCGACGTCTTTTCCTTCTTAGTCCAATCAGGCGGCGGCGGGTTAATGGCCAAAGCCTCGTCGCAAAATACCGGAAAGACCATCGTTGTGATAGGACTCGTTATACAGGTGCTTATGTTCGGCCTCTTCATGGTCACTTCGTTTATCTTTCATCGAAGGCTTTCGGCATCGCCTAATTCGCATTCGCTTCAGTACCCGTGGAAGAATTATATGTTTTCGCTTTATGGCGCCTCGGCTCTTATCCTCGTTCGTTCGGTCTTCCGTATTATCGAGTTCTTGGGGGGAAGAGATGGGACGTTGATGAGGACGGAGGTGTACTTGTATTTGTTTGATGCGACGTTGATGTTTGGCGTTATGGTTATCTTTAATGTCGTGCACCCGGGCAATTTGATTGGGAGAAAGAAGGTTGGCAATGAGATGAATCTGGGTGAATAGGAGACGAAGGGGAGAGGGGGTGGCGCGGGCGATGACTGCTTTGGAGTACGGTAACACCAGTGGGAGGTGTTGGGGTACGGTAATGGGAGGTGAAGGAATGCTTACATGCGGTTTCGAATATATAGACGGAAGAAGGATGGTACACAGGACAGGCTTTCTTATGTGGCGTCAGGTTGAGGATGCGAATCCGGAAGTATCTCAGAGCTTCCTCCATTTCTTTTACAACTAGAACTCGAGTCTAGAGATTTCATACCAAATAGATAATAACAACAAAGCCAAACACGAAAATCGCAAGTTCAAAACTGCCCTCCAACTGAATCTCCTGAGTCCTAACACTTCTTAGTCTATGAGGACTCAGATCAAATTCACCTAGAGCTACTTCATCACGAAAATCTATATCGCGATTTCACTTCTCCAATTCCGCCGCACATCTCCCTTCAATCTCAACCCTACACTCACCAACCCCCAAACTCCGCACCCCCCTCGCCCCATACAACCCACCGAATCCCCGCTCCTAACCTCCGACTCCTCCCCAGATTCCCGAAGTCGTTGGATAGGGTCCATCGCCTATTAATAAGCAACCGTAAGAACTTTAACTTTAAAAATCTCCGAGATGAGATAAGGTACGTGCTTCAAAATCCTATGAAATAGCAAAGTATTGAGAATGGTATGCATGCACAGCAGGTAAGGCTCAAGTAACGGAGTCAAGTTAGGGTAGGAAACGTAGTTATTATTCAAGATGGAGAGTAGGATGCACAACGTCACAGTTACGAGTATGGTTGTTTTTGCTTTTCATTCATCATATCACTTCAATTTTATCCATTCATTTCATTCAGTAAACTATCCTGCCATAAATAATTGCGATAGCCTCTATTCCATTCCATTTCCCCTGACCTTAACTTCAGAGTCAAGGAAAAAGCAAAGAACTTCTTGAATAGCCTTACTTCTTTCCTTTTCCACGTGCTTTGGAGGTTTGGGTTGCTGTTGTGTCTTCAGAGGACATATGGGTGCGGGGGGTGGGGGTGGGTGTTGTATCTAGGTCTGTGTCTGTATCTGTGTCAACATCTGCATCAGAGGGATGGTCGTGTGAGGTTGAAGTGCTGATGAGCTCGGTAGCGGTGTGAGAAACTTGATGTTCGTCGTCAAGTTTAGCATCGCTTTCTTGAGCCCATGTTGGAACTTGCGCAGGACCAACTCCAGAACCATCAGCACGGAAACTAAACTCTCTCATAGCACCAGCGACATCCAGAACTTCCCCCTCGCGATCAGTTCCGATGGCCATTCGGCTTGTTTGCAGTGGGAAGACGGGGGTCCTGCTTCGCAGAGCAAATACTCTCTCACCACCCTCTGCTGTATCCTGTGCTTCAAGTCCCGCGTTACGGCCATGAAAAACTGTATGTCTGCCCATCACCAACTCTGCTCTACGGCCCGTATGAACCTGCAAGCCCCTCGGAATCGACGAGAGGTTTGAAGAGCCAGAGAATCGATGCATGCTGAATCCCGGAACTGGATTACCTAGTTTCGGCATCGTATTTCCAAGCTTCAAAGTCGAGTTCACGCTGTCTCCACCACCCAAAATCCCCAACCCAATTCCTTCTCCCAGCTCCACCCCATCGAGCCAATCCATCTTGCCCTCCTCAGCAACCACCTCCCGCCATCGAACCACAACCCTACACTTCCCCCTCGCCATCGCCGTCCTAACCTTCTCCCACATCATAACATCTCTCCAAACCGCCTCGTGAAAATTAGCCCACCACTCACCCTCTTCATCATCATAATGCGAATCGTTAATACAACCCACACACAGAAACCGTCCTTTCTCGCCCTCCTCGTAGCCACTGAAAGAGGGGTTGATGCTGGAACCTTTTCCGATGATATGATTGGAAAGACAGAATTCGTACCACCCGTCGCCGCCGCTGCCGAGGGAGGGGGGTTTGGGGGAGAATTCGAAGAGGGGGAGACCTTGGTAGGAGAGCGTGTAGTCTGTTCTCTTGTGTAGGATATCTGACTTTGCAGTCTCCGAGTTCTCTGCTTGATCCTTGGAGCTTGCGTCTACCACTTCCTTTTCAGTAGGCTGGGAAAGAGGAGATCCGCTCATCGCAGAAGCGGTACCTCGAATCGTCGGTGTCCAATCCGGATCTTGCTTAAACGGAGCTTCCGGATTCATATTATGAGGGAGGCTTTCGGTCGTGGTATCGTGCTTGGTGCAATGAGCCAAAGGCAGAGCGAAAACGACCCAGGATTGCGGAATCGGTGTAGGGAAGTCATCGGGGATAGGAGTGGCATAGTGGTCCGGTGGAAATACTCCTTTGAGGAAGCTGGGGAGGGCAGGGAAGGAGTCGATGACGGAGTGGGAGACGAAGAACCAGAGCCATGCTTCGGTGGTAGCTGATTTTCCGCCTGTGCGAGGATCGGTGGATGTTGCTGGTCTGTAGAGTTTTGTTAGCAAGAATACGTATTTGCTATTTCGAGGACGGGGAAGATAATGAGGAAGAGGGAGGGGAAAGGAACTTACAAATCAACCTCATAAACCTCCACTCCGAACTTCTCCTCCTTGGTGAAATGCGCCAACAACTTAACCTGCTCCTCATCATTCCGCATGTTAGGTGTAAAGTCAAACAAACTGAGGCTATCCACACTCCTCTTCCGCATGCCGTATTTCTTTCCCATCAGCAGCAAATACTCCCTCAATCCCCGTCCCGTCTCCTTATCAACACCCTCACCCTGTCCCAAGCTAGAAGTCCCACCAGAACCTCCATCAGCAATCTTCTCCTTAACCCCACCAAACGAATGCTGAACACCGTTGTCACGGAGCGTAGGAAGATCACTCGCGCTCCGATTCCTCTTCCTCGACTGCTGCCCATGCGGAATACTAGGAAACTCATGATCCAGAACCCTCCGAATCGTAGGCGTCATCAACAGGCTGGAAAACACCCTATTACCAGCCTGCAAAGAAGGCGAAGAACCAAGCTCAAGACTGGCCAAAGGTAACTCAAACTCCACATCATTGCGCACCCCCACCGCAGCCTGTAATCGCGAGCCCGCAAGTTGCATATACGGCATGCGCGCCTTGACATGTTCCTCATGCTTCGTAACCTCCTCCATCTCTTCGCGGCGCGAGGCGGGGATCTCCTTTTTGTCGATGAGGAGGTGTTTTTTGCGGTTGTAGATCTTGTCCAGGGAGGCTAGGAGGGGGGCTTGGGGCTGGAGGCGGAGGGGGAGGTGGGTTGGGGAGGGTTGAGGGGGTGGGAAGGTGAGGGGGGGCTTGGAGAAGGTATCATCTTGTGGTGGAGATGATGGGGGGCCTGGGGGTGGTGCCGAGGGGGATTCGTCGGGAGGTGGCATGATAGCGGTATCCTTCTATTCATATATGACTCCGTTAGCGGACATGTACTAGTATCGCGGTCTCTGTATGATGACTCGAGATGGTAGTTGTAATGAATGGGATAAAACTTACCGTAAGAAGAGATGGTGTTGTTGTTGATGAAAGCGAAACTTGGTACCGTTAGCTAAGACTTCACCTTCAGCTTCAGCTTCGCAAAAACAGAATAACTTCTCACCTTTAGCCCCTAGTCTTATGCGCCTCGTAAACTAAAAAAAAAGAAATTAGCAAACAAGTCCTCACAATCGAAATCGGCCTGATCTCCAGAAGTGCAAATTAACCAACCTTCTTGGTGTTGTTGTATGTGTGAAGAAGAAAAAAGTTTGCAGCAAGAAAGAAATTAAAACTCTATCTGCAATCATGATTTGGAGTGAATAGATAGGTGTTATTCTCCCATGTACTGTGCATGGTTAAGCGAGGGGGTTGGAGAACACGATGGAGTTTGAGGGAGTATTGGATGATAGAACACCATATCACCTCAGCACCTTCAAAATTCAAAAGAACATAATTGGAAAGGTGTTGGAGAACAAGATATAGTTTGAAAGTGGATCTGATGATATACCAACTATCATCTTAGTATCTTTCTATTCCTACTCTACTTCTCAATAAGGCCTCTGAGAACAAGGCCACTTTGAAGGAGCATCCAATGATATAAATGTTATTACATCAGAACTCTCCAGAACTTGGATCTTGGCTCTGAAGTAAAGTCTCCAAGAACATGGCAACTTTGAAAGGGTATCTGAGAACATAGAAACTCTTATCTTCCCATCTCTTATTCCCTTCTCTCTACTTCCCAACAACATCTCTAAGAATAAACCCACACTTCAAAAGAACATCAGATGGTATATCAACTACTACCCTCTCATCTCCTCTCCCATTCTCTCCACTTCCCAACAAGATCTCCAAGAACAAGACTACATTGAAATCACATCCAATAACAAAAAACCTATCTTCTCCAACCCTTCAAAACTTAACCCTCTACTCCCCAACAAACTATCCAAGAACAAAGCCACTTTGACAGAATATCTGATAAGATATCAACTATTACCCTCTCATCTTCCATCCCCTCTTATCCACTTCTTAATAAAGCCTCTAAGAATAAAATCACACTTCAAGAATATTGGATGATATATTAATTATTCCCTTCCCAAATTCTCTTTCCTTCTCTCCACTTCTTAATAAGATTTCCAACAATAATACTACCTTGAAAGAATAATTGATGATATATTAATTACCTACCACCTTAACACCTTGAAAACTCAATAGAATGATTGAGAGAGATTGAGAAATTCCGTGATATTTTGAAAGAGAACATAATGATATATCATCAAACCCTGAAACCAAAGAAAGAGCAACACATATTTCAAATAAAAGTCATCCAACAATAACACACAGTAGCACCACTGGCTCCTTTTGGAAAAAATGTATTAAATTCCTCTCCATGCTGATCCACACAGCAGGATCCCATCTTGATCATCATCTATCTAGCTATTATTCATCTAAGAATCAATTATTACTCAAACCTGGTCAAACAAAATCTTGCATCTTTGCAATGGATGTATACTGTGACCTTATAAAACATAACAACACCAAATTGTTGCATAATCATGATGCATGACCAATAACGCCGGGCTTTGCCATATTAAACCGCTCAATCAATCATGTCGTGTACAGAGCCCTCAACGCTTTCGCGTAGGACTTCATGGTATAAGAACGCCTGCGCAGCCGAATAAGAACACAGCTTGCTCAATGTATATACAGTCCCCCGGTAAGGACTCTCGAATCCAGGTGCAATCTACAGCCAGTACATGAATCCAAGCATGACTGTGACCAAGCCAATGCCCATCCCAGTAATTTCTCGACTACCACTCGCAGCACCCTTAGTGCTACTGGGGCTGGCTGCGGAACCAGTTGTAGAAGCAGTTGGGGTGGAAGTAGCTGTGCTGCTGGCACCAGTTGCTTGAGTCTCACCCAGAGTTGGAAGTTTGACATCACCATCAACCAACCAGCCACCGGCAGTAGAAGCTGGGCATGCAGGTGGGGTCAAAGTTGGATTGTAGGCGGATGAAGCCACGCCCGTAGGGTTGAGCGTCTTCCATTGGCTGTATAAATTGGAGAAATCGGGCGAGACAGGAGTTGGAGTTCCAGCACGAGAGTAACCAGCGACAACGTTAGAGGCGACCGCGGTAGCAGCTGCGGTAGGTCCATAGGAGATCAATCCATAGTCATTTGCCTCCTCAAGCCATTCGTAAACGATAGCACCTGACCAAGTGTCATCCATGTCAGGACCTAGAATTGCGCTTTGGTCTGCAAATGTACGAGGTGGGTTGGTGTTGCATCCTGTCTCGGAAAAGAAGATGGGGATGTTGTAGTTTTGGGCGTAGGTGTTGAGAGTAGAATATCCGGATGTTTGAAGGGTTGCATCACCACACCATTCATAGGCATTGAGACCGAACATATCCTTTTGAAGGGTTAGTATTCTCTTTGAAATACCGGGCTTGGAGCTTTAGGGCGCATTTTGCGAGGTGTAGTAAATACCCCCCACAATAAAAGAAATGAAGCAAGATTTGGGATGAAATTAGACTTACGATGCTCTCAGAAGAATTGGTGCCACAAGCCAGATAATTCTGGAGGGCTGGTCTCAACTCTGCAATATCAGCGGCACTGTAACCGACTGGAATATCTCTGTAACCCTTGCTCTTTCGGTATGCCTTGAGATCTCGTGTTGCTGCTTTTACGTATGGTGCCGCCTGCGATTGATTGTTCAAGGCAATGACCTCATTTCCCACAAAGAATCCAAGTGTGTTATTGTATGTTGCAAATGCGTCCATGACCGCCGCATAGTTTTCGAATTGGGTCTGGTTCCAGGAAGCCACTGTCTACGGAAGGTTAGCTAATTTTACGCGACCATCTGAACTTCTTCGAGGCTCAACTTACTGGATTGATGGCTGTGTCAAAGGTATCCAGATCGACTAGCAGGTAGATTCCAGCATCTGCAAAGGCAGACATGCATCCGCTGTGGTCTTCGCTTGGTGTAACATGGTAAACGCGAATTGTGTTGGCACCCAATTTCTGCATTTCCGAAGCATCGAGTTGGCATTGCTCGGTATCGACGAGAGGATCCTTTTCGGTCAATTGGTACGCAACACCTAGTCCAGCAATTAGCAGCCACCATCAGAAAACACGACAAGCGTAAGATCTTTACCTTTGATGTAGAATTGCGTGCCATTACTTCTGAAAAACTTTGCTCCCGATACACTGATGGTGTCAACAGTAGTCGCAGCATTTACAGCATTAATGGCAGAGCTTGCAAGCAAACCGGCGGCAAGAAGGGCCTTTGCGAACATGTTCTCGACGTCTCAACGACTCGTATTGACTGTCTGCTTGGCTGTATGTATGTCGATAAGTGATGGGTCCACGTCCTCTTGTTATCGAAAGAAATGGAGAACTGGGCAATTGAGCGAAGCGATGAGCGAATGTTGATGTGGAGTCGCGGAGAAGCAAATGTGGATGCGGATGGATGCCAGGCAACGATCGAGATTTGTCTCTTGACGTCTGTTTGATGGGACCGGGTTGGAAGTGCGGTAGCGACTGCGTGGAGGAAAGAACGATCGTGGGGTTGACGGGTACCGCGACGGGTGTATGATGACGGTATGATAAACAGACAAAGTTTACTCCCAAGTGTTTGTTTGAAGCCTCTTTTCCTACCGACGGCCGTTTCCTCTGCTTTCACTCAACTCCAAACGAGGGACGAAGTGAGAATGATACAAGTGACGATAGTGCGTGCGGATGGAAGGAGAGGAGAGTGAGGTCGTCGCGAGGTTCCAAGGTTCTCCTGAAGGGAACGGGGTAGGATTGGTGCACAGCAAATAGGAAGCTTACGATGCAGCATAGGTCAGGGATTCAGATTGCAGGTCTGTCTAGCTCTCCCGAGAGGCGTCTGCAGATTGGCTACCAGAGAAACGATTCGTCCGTGAACCTTGATGGGATCTCTCAAATTTTAGAAGGAGCAGGGAATCATGTGAGTGAAGATGGCATTCCCATGTTCTGGCAGTGCGAATCTTTCCATGTTCATCGTCTCCGTCATTCTGGGACAAGCTTTTTTGTTGTCTTGCGAGCTCCAAGCTCGGTCCCTTGAATCTGCACCGTTTGCGCCTATCTTTGGCAGACAGGGATTAAATCAAGGCAGGATCCTTATCGGAATGCCGATGCGGTTAGTCCCGTTGATGGTCTTGGCCAATGCACGGTGATGCAGTTGCTTGATTTGCTCGCTTAGCTGGTGCCAAGCTTTGTGCAACCCCACTCGGCCAGGCCCAGTTGTGAAACTTGGCAAAGTTTATCGACGTTGAACTTTATTGGAAGAAGATGCAAGCAACCCTCTGCAAAGAAGCTGCGGGAAGTCCGTCTCTGCAGGCAGGTCGCGAGTCGCCATCTGTTGGGCCATTTCGCGTCCCAAGCTGGCTCATAAGCATGTGTTGTTGGACTATGATAGAATGGGTGCGGCTGGTGAAAGAAGATCTTTTCTGGGATTCAAATCAGCCAAATCAGTCGGTTCTGCCTGGCGAGATGAATATGCAGGATCGAGGAACTTGAGCCTGTCGAATTCTAAGCTTGATCTCGATTCTCTTAGATGGTCAGGCACAATGAGGCGTGAATTGGCAGAGATGGAAGGAATACGCCTTTTTTGGATCTCCCGTTTTGACCTGAGTTCTCTCAATTGGCAGAATGAGGTTCAAAGCGGGAGAGGAATGAATGGGCTTGTAGGCCAATTGCTGTCGTATCTTGTTTGCGGTCGTGAGAGAGCTCGCACTACTTCATTTACGGCCTTTTGCGACATCATTTCGTCTCCTTTCCTTCCATCATTTGCTCCAAACTCTTCCACATATCATCGGTATAGTTTGGGTCTTGCGACAAGCCATTTCCATGCCCATCGGGGCCAGCATCGTTAAATGCCTCTACCAAGCGTATGCTTTCTCCGATTTCCACAATCGTGCCTCCAACGTACTCGGGCTTTTCCACCAGTTCCAACATCACTTGTGCCACTTGGTCTGGCGTTACCCAGTTTCCCTCCTTGCCCACCATTTTCATCTTCTCTGGATGATCAGTCCACAGAGGAGTGAGGATACGAGCTGGCGCCACGCAGTTAACCCTGATTTTGGGAATGTGTGCGGGGGGGTTCTCTAGTTCTGCTAGAGAACGAACGAAGCCGTTGATCGCATGTTTCGATGCCACATATACAGGCGTTGGGAAGAAGGGGTTTTGCCCTCCAATTGAGGAGATATGCACGATGCTTCCACATTTCTTTTGCGACATGAAATAGGAAATGGCCATCTGCGTAACTCGGATCGGATGCGTAATATTGATATCGACAAGGGCATAGCGAGAAGAGGCAATGGTATCTTTCGATGGTGGGGATCCCGGTGGTTTCCAGAAGTTGGTCCAAGGCTTGAGTAAGTGTTAGCAACATGCTTCCTCTGAAAGAGACTTCTACTCACTGGCTCATAGATACCTGCACCTGGACACACGATGTCTATCCCACCAAAGTGTTTGACTGCCGCTTCAAACATCTCTTCCAATTGTGCCCAATTCGCCACATCAGTCTTTTGAAATGCAGCTTTCGCTCCGGTACCGCTTAACGGATACTTAGCAACTAGCTCCTCAGCTTCTGGGCGCAAAGCCAAATCTGCAATGAGTACATTGCACCCTTTGCTCAGCAGGAGCTTTGCATAGGAGAAGTTGATACCGGAGCCAGCTCCAGTGATAATGGCCGTCTTTGACTCGACGTTCATAGCCATGGTGAGTGGAATCCTGAAGTGCTAAAGTTCTGGAAATATTTTTGAAAAAGGGCACGACCGCTAACCAAGGCACCAAGCAGAAATATATAGCAACAAACTATGCCAAGAGGACGAGGAATTCAATGGCTGCAAAAGTTCCAACAGATTCCTCACGTACCCCTCACTCAACAATGCGGGATGAAGACGTCTAGCGATACGTACAAAAGGTGGGGTGTGGTGGGCTTTTGGATCCAAATTCCTAGCTCCGGCACCTAGTACGGAATCCGACTATACTGAGCGAGTGTCCATCATGGGACTACGGTATACTGAGCGATGGAGTATACATCATGAGATATAACGAGTTTTCCGGCCTCCCAGCCATACAGCGCGAGGTAAAAGATGCCGTGCCACACAATTTTCTGTCCATCGGGTCAGATACCTTCCAAATGAGGATATTGTCTGACATCTTTCTCCTTACGCCCTCTCCAATAATGTCTGGTATAGCGTCGAGTATCCCTCGTCAGATCCGAAAGGGGACAGCAAGGGGTGGTTAATAATTGTCATATTTGAGGTGTTGGAGGCTGATGGGTTGTAGCTGACCAGGGATGCATCAACCAAAGGGGGTTTTGAGGCAATGAATGTTGGGAACTTGGGGTAAATTCTTGGTCAGCGGGCCGTGTCGGTAGCGACTGTACCGACAGCCGACTACTATACACGCCGCGGCAAACGAGGAAGGTTCAGCGAATCGAAAGATGAAAGGTTTGCAGTCAAGCACATCATAGCATGAGTAAGTATGTGCAGTATTCTCGGGCTTCCCTTCCATTGAGCTTCTAGAAGACCCAGATTAACTCTGACTCGGAAACTTTATTAATCTGTTGTGAAGGTTTGAACGGGCATCTTGATAGTACCGCAGGGTTACCATGTGTAATGGATCCAAGGGCAGCTGCATCAATCTTCCCAACGGAGAATGGGGACGACGAGGGAGAAAAAGGTGAAGAAGAGAAAAGAGAGGTCGGGCGGGGAAGGGAAGAAGATGAGAGGATGATGAATGGTAAATGTGAAAAATAAATCTTTCATTTATATTTCCATGGATATTGAGATTTACTTTACGTTTATCCTTTCTCATTTAGTCCGAGAACGATATATCTTCGGGGATTAGATATAAGGTTACGATGTGCAGCTGCTCCAAGGGAGGCTGCATCAATGGCCTCACCTGTGGAACCTCGTCCCCTTCAAGGTTCTTCCAATTTTCACCCCGTCGGGCCGTCAAAATTCCCAGGACATAAGAAGGGAAGTGTCCGTAGCAGTGAACTTCCTTTCTGTTGTTTCTCTTGTTATGTTTGGCAGCTCAGACTTTTCCTCGGTAAACTTTCTCTTTCAAAACAGACTCCGTCTGATCTCAAACTTCTTATATTTTTACCTCGAGCTTCTTATATTTTTTTACCGCAAGCTTCTTTTCCATGGCACGAAGGTATCTGGGAGGGTCGGGAAATGCCTTGACGATATGGGTAAGTATGGCGAATTCCCATGTTCATTCAAGCGGGAGATCGACCATGTCAAGACGGGAACTGGGACACTTCCGTCGGCACGGACAACGAGCTTGATCTTGAATTTTGTGATTGGGCGAGATATTTGACGCTTCCTGACCTGCATAGATTTCTGTGGCTGCATCTACGGTTCTCGTCTTCTATGGCTATGATCAAGTAAGTCACCTTCCGAGAGGCAAGTTCGACGGCTGTTAATGTTACCAGGGCGTATTTGGAAATGTCCTCGTTGGCGAGGACTTCTTGCGTACCATGGGCTATCCGAGTACATCTATGCAGGGTACCATGACCAGTGTTTACAACCTCGGATGTTTCTTCGGCGCTCTCTCTACCATCATCATGGGTGATATCCTGGGACGGCCGAAAACCATTCTTCTCGGCAGTAGCGTCATCGCTCTAGGAGGCATCATACAAGCTGCAAGTTACGGTGTCCCCCAGATGATGCTCGGTCGCATTATCGCCGGTCTGGGAACGGGTATGAATACATCAACGGCGGGGGTTTGGCAGGCGGAAACGAGCAAGATGAAGAGTCGCGGGAAATTGGTCATGATCCAGATGGCGAATTGTATCTTGGGCTTTTCGTTTTCGAATTGGTTGACGTTGGGGTTTTCGTTTGCGAGGGGAAGTGTGGCTTGGAGATTCCCCGTCGCGTTTCAACTTTGTGAGTTATCCTATCTATCACTTCTTAACTGGCTCTTACTGACGGGAATAGTCTTCACGGCAGTTATCTGGTGTATATGTCCATTCCTGCCAGATTCTCCTCGTCTTCTCATCCGGAAGGGGAAATACGATGAAGCTTACGAAGTCCTCGCCGCGCTTGAAGGGAATGGCGCCACGACCTCGTCGACGGATGTTGTTACGCAGTTTAATATCATCAAAGATGTTCTTGATCGCGAGAATAACAATTCGTATTCCTGGTTTCAATTGCTCTCCGGGAGAGGTCCTCCTGGGATCTTAAGGCGGATGATACTTGGTGCTGCCATGCAAGCTATGAATCAGGTTAGCGGGATTAACGTTACGAGTTATTACATGACCTATGTCTTCATCAACGCGCTAGGTTTCAGCGTCCTCCGGTGCGTCCCCTTTCCCTCCCCTCTTTTACTTCCTAACCCCCTTTCCAGCGCACGCATCCTCGCCGCCGCCGGCTCCGTAGACTACCTCCTCTTCTCCATCCTAGCCTACTTCACCATCGAGCGTTTCGGCCGACGCACCGTAATGATGACCTCGGCGAGCGCCTGCTCCCTCTGCTGGACCATCATCGCCATCTCGCAAGGCCTCTCCTCTTCCCATCCCTCCAGCGCTTACACCTACGGCATCATCTCCGTAACATTCTTCTTCCTCTTCTTCGCCTCTTTCGGCATGGGCGTGCTCGGCGTCCCCTGGTTATATCCCACAGAACTCAACGCCCTCTCCGCACGCACCAAGGGCGCCTCCTTAGCCATGGCCACAAACTGGATTATGAATTACATGGTTGCGGAAGTAACGCCCAAAGGCATCGAAAACCTCCACTACAAATTCTGGATCGTCTGGGCCGTCCTCTGCGCCTCTTTTGTCCCTATCACGTGGGCTTTTTACCCCGAGACTTCGGGACGCAGTCTCGAGGATATCGATCGCTTTTTTGAGATTGAGAGGGGGTGGTTTGTGGGGAGGTGTCGGTTGGCGACGCAGCTTGAGAGGCCGGGGATTTTTGAGGAGGCGGATAGGATGATTGAGGAGAGGGAGAGGTTTGTGGCTTTGAGAGGGAGTGTGGGGGAGGGGGAGGGGAAGAGAGGGGTGGTGCATGTTGAGGGGGTGGGGGAGGTTTGAGTAGAGAAGGGGGGGTACGGATGATTGGGGGTAGAGAGTATAGAGTATGCCTCCCACCCGCTTCTCTTCAGTTGAAATCAGATAATCTTTCCTAATTCCGATGACAACGTTCTTTCATGCTTCTAACCCGTCCCTTCAATCTTAACCTCCCGTGAATTTAAACTTGGACTTACATTTCTCCTATCCTACGGTACGATTCCACGATTCGGAATTAAAAGTATAGATACCAAGCGGGGTAAGATGGCGGAACACTCTTATCTAATCTTAGTTTCGTATTCGTCTGTTTTAGGAAAGAAGTGATTGGAGGAGTGAATGGAGATTCAACGTATGGCGTGATCGTGGCGATAGGTGGTCGATGAATAGGTGAGGTATTATATATTATTTGATCTTTGTTTAAATATGATGTTAATCTCATTGGAATATTAGAGAGAAATGGGGATGGGTATGGAGAGGTTAGAGAAGCACGAAGGTTCGCAGAGTTGTGGTAAAGTGTAGTTGTATTCTGTAACTAAAAGAGTGTTCCCTGAGCTATGCCTTATAGGTAGAGCTCCTTTGTTCTAAGCATACATAAAAGATCTCATGAGTGGATGGCAGATAGGAGATTGAATAAAACATAAGCGTTTCAGGGGRGGGGGGTTGGGGCGAGAAAGGGTTCACACATCTCGCTTACCCTGCGTTGGTGGTTATTCTCGGTAGCTTACCCGGTTAATCGCAGGGTAAGCTGGCGGGAATAGCTATCGCAGGGTAATCGCGCGGGAATAACTGAGATCTTTAATACGACTTCTTTTGAATCTCGAACGAGTAATATATATTTCAATTAGGCGCAATAATGATAGATAGAATTGAATCTGTTATTGTAATAGCTTTTATGGCTTCGAGTTACTAGGTTAGGTCAAATGTTTAGTCAGATCATCAGATGAAATGAAACTATAGGTACGTCGACTTTTTGTAAATCTGCCACTTTTTAAATTCATGCAAAACCCAAATTTCTGAAATGGGATTTTTGGCTGCACGTAATTAAATTGCTTTCGAAATTTCTTCGTCAGTCAACTTTGGTGTGGTGATCTTGAGGAAGTTCAAGGCCGGTTGGGGAAGGTGGGGGTGGGGTAGCGATAAGGACATCCGCTGGAATCACAGCATTCTTGCACTACCTAGGTACAGTACTACCTATAAGAAGTGTCAACAGTCAGGATTTTCCCCTACTATCGTATAGACATCCTCCCAATCTATTTCCGCTTTGTTAGCAATTTCCATCATCACTGGTGTTTCATCATGGCCTCCGCGGCTCTCGAAGCCGAGGACTACCTGGCTGCGAGACTCCAGACGACAACAAAAACCACATCCTTCCGCTCCATCCCCATTATCGACCTCACACCATCCTTCTCAGACTCCCTTTCAGACCGCCAGTCAGTCGCAGATAAAATCCACGAGGCTTGCACGACAGTTGGATTCTTCTATATCACCGGCCATGGAATTCCACAATCCGTTTGCGACGCAGTCCTCGAAATCGCTCGTCGATTCTTCCATGAATTGCCCCAGGAGTCCAAAGAATCAATCCACATAAAAAACAACAATCATTTCCGCGGCTACGAGCCATCTACATACACCCAGTCCAACGATTTTACGAGTTCTGAGACCAAGGAAGCCTTCAACTTTGCCTATGAAGCGGGATTGGACCCCGCTGGAGGGGATGGGAAATACGTGGAGCTAGATGGTAGTACGACGGGGAACAAAAACCAGTGGCCTGCGGAATCGGATCTGCCAGGGTTTTACGAGGGAATCAAAGATTATTATGGCAGGGTAAGCATTCCTCGCGCTGTTGCCGTGTATGGCCGATAATTGGCTGTAGGTAATCCAGCTTTGTCGACACATGTGCCGACTCTTCGCCCTGTCCCTCGCTTTGCCAGAAAATTATTTCGAGGCTCTTACCACACATCCAGGAGCGATATCCCGACTCATCAGATACCCACCAGCCAAAGATCCAAAACCTCTTTCCGCCTTAAACAAAGACGAGGAAATCGGACTAGGCGCGCATACAGATTACGAATGTTTCACACTCCTGCTCCAAGATTCCAATCCCGGCCTAGAAGTTCTCAGTCCAGATGGACACTGGATTAGTGCCCAGCCGGTGGCCGGTGGCATTGTCGTTAATGTGGCAGACTTCATGATGCGATGGACGAATGAGAAGTACAAGAGCACGATACACAGAGTTGTGAACAGGACCGATAAGGAGAGATACAGTATCCCGGTATTTTTCTCGATCAATTATGACGAGAAAGTGGTGACTCTTCCGTCTTGTGTGAGCGAGGAGAACCCTTCCAAGTTCGAGCCGATTACGGCAGGAAGATACGTGCTCGATCGGTTGGAGATGACGTTGAAGACTGGGACTTATTGATGGGTTTCTCAAGTGGGAGCGCTGGTGACTTGCTGGAGTAATCGAATTGCCTCTCAAAGAGAAATGTACTTTTCATGGGCTTGCGTACCCACAAGGTGGGAATATTAGCCCGTTGTGCATTGCAACCCAAGCTTTCTAAATATCTCTTCCAACAACTCCGATCTCCTTCCGCCCGTACATTTCACAAATTGTCATGTATCTATACTTTACGGATAAGATTCTATTCCGTCTGATCGGTGTTCGATATACTTTCAATGGCTCAAGAGTCCTAAGAGAGTAAGGCATACTTTGGATGAAGATCATTCGATAATAAAAGAGCTATGACCGCGAGCTCTTACTAGTAATACCTACGAATCTTACTGCATATCAAAGCTCCAGGCAGAGATGCTCTCCGCCTGCCTACTTCCTTTACAAATACTTCCTCGCAGTTACATCCAACTCCGACCGATGTCAATATATCGCAGATCTCGGAGTTGAATGCAAGTTCTAGGAAGTATTTGGAAGGTTGTGAACACAAATACTGATGCCGATGATTCACGCCGTGGTCATCAAGTACATCACATACTTGGAAATAAGCGTCATCCCTCAGGAAGCAGACTCTAGCCTTTGCAGATATTTCTGTGGATAAATTGTGTCCTGCCTAGGAAGCAAGTGTTGTCTTCATTTCTCGGTGCTGAACTGGGCGAAATTGCCCTGGTGCAATTTATATGCCACGAAAATGATATAGCAGTTTTATTCTTGCTACCAATAAGTCCGTGTCTCTTTTACTTTGCACTAGGGCACTGGCTGGGTAAATTCCACCCTTAAAGTTTACCCGGCGAGTGCATTAGTGCAAAGTAAGAGATAGAGCTGTATATCTTAAGACTAGGTGACTCAGTCTTATTGTATTACATAGTTAATTCCGGGGAAGCCCTAAAGTTCCTACCTGCATTTGTCGTTAGTAAGCCTCAGCTTACTCTTCGCTGCTCTACCCATGTCGATGCCCAGCGAGCTACCCAACTCAGCCCCCCTGGCTCGCTTAGCCGCCGAACCCGACCACAAAGATCTATGCAAGGGACAGGGAATAGTATCAATCCAGTGAACTTTCTAGTACTTGTCGTCTGTTCCGCTGGCGCTACGTCGATGTGCAAGTTACATGATGAACCATGCGAGAACAACCATGTGTCACAGTCCACTGGCCATACAAGGATCCGAACAGTTCACGCCTTATGGGACGGAACGAGTAGAGTTTGAACCGGCAAATCGTGCAAGGTTCGTTTACGAGATTAAAAAGCTTAGCATTGAACTTGCCGTGATATAAGTTGGACATGCTTCTGTAGGATCCTTTGTTTCTGTACTTGCAGCGACTCTAATATTCCCATCAGTTCTGAAAATGCATCGCCTTTCTGTTACATCATTAGCACTATTGCTAGCCCCGGCCCTCGCAAAAATATGTATCAATGCAACTGTCCCAGTAGATATCTCAGCTCGAACAGGAATCTTCAACATAGCGATCCCGGAAACGGACCTTGAAGTCCCAGATCTAATACTCAACATCACTCGAACTGGGAGAAATTTCACCGATACGGTGTTGACGGGTTACCAAGCCACTTCTGGGACATACAACACCAGCACGCAATTGTGCAAGCCATCTAATGACATGACGACCAATCCCACAGTTCAAGTATTGACACATGGTTTTGGATTTGACAGCTCGTAAGTGTTGATTCCATATAATTTAACAAAGAGAAATAATAATTCTGATATTACTGTAGATATTGGGACTACCCATACAACGACTTCAACTACAGCTACGCAAATGTCGCAACCGACACTTACAACTTCTACACCCTAGCCTACGATCGTATCGGCGTCGGCGCCTCCTCCTCAGGCGACCCCCTAAACGAACTCCAAATCTCCCTAGACATCGCCTCCATCGCGGCCCTCACCTCCCTCCTCCGCGCCGGAACCTTCCCCTCCCTCCCAACGCCCATCCAAAAAGTAGTGCACATCGGCCACTCCTTCGGCTCGGCCCAAACCTATGCCTTCGCCGACTCCTACCCAGAGCTCTCCGACGGCATCGTGCTCACGGGCTTCACCATGGACCTCACCTTCCTGGGCTTGTTCAGTGCGAATGCGAATTTCCTGGTCGCGAATACCATTGAGAAGTTCAAGGATTTGGTGAAGGGGTTCTTTGTGCTGCCCAGTGAGAAGGTGGTTAAGTATGAACTATTTCGACAGGGTGGGAATTTTGATGAGGGGATACTGGGGGCGGTGATTGAGGGGAGGCAGACGGTGGCGCTTGGGGAGATTTTGACGTTTGTGAGTTTGCCGGCGATAAATGCGTTTGCAGGGCCGGTTTTGGTTTTGAATCCGAGTGAGTATTCCTCCTTCCTCTCTGAACTGTGACCTGTGCTAATGTAAGTAACAGATAACGATCTCCCATACTGCGGCAGCGATTGCTCATTCATCGCTTCTGGACAAAACGCTACCACGACAGATCAAATGGCGAATTTCTTCCCGAATCTAGCGGAGGGGGATTTTGAGGCGTATATTCATCCGGAGACGGGGCATGGGCTTAATTTGCATTATAATTCTACGGCGGCTTACAAGGTGGTTAATGAGTTTTTGGTGGGGAAGGGGTTGGGGAGTGGTTAGGTGGGGACGTTCTAAACCAATTTATACGGTAGTAGAGGCCGTTGCCTTTGGGCCCATCTCTTCTCCGAGGGTTGTGATTGTCCATTCAAGATGTTTCGCCGCGTTATATGGTTTCTCCAGGTCTTGCAGTCGAATAAACAGGGATGATTTGCTGTAAAGTTTCAAGGCATCATAATTCTATGGCTATGAGTCAACTTTGGAACAGTTTAGGCTTTCGATCCTTGTTGTGTCAGAATATCTGTGAGAATTGGGTCCAAAAAATGAAGTACAGGGGTGGTGCTCTAGCCATATAATTGAATTAAAACGATAGGGGCACTGAGAGCTCTTTCTTTGCAGTGCCCATCACACTGCGATATGATATTGTCGTAGTTAGGCCTGGTCGTAGTGCTTGATGAGAATGCAATGAGTCGTTGAATATACAAGTGGTTAAAGATGCTATACCAACCCGAATACTCAAGTACTAGAAGTATTCTTCTCATAAATAAGCAGCACGGGGAAACCTGAGTTTGTGGGGGTCGAAAGGTTTTGGCATTGCATCAACTGCGCCTCTTCCACCTCGCATGCGCGGGCGCTTAAAGTACCTGAGCTTGCCATGCAGAATCCATTGGCTTAAAAAATAAGCCTCTGTCTCTCATTCTGGCAACCAAAATCCCCATTTACCCTTAACCCTTAAATAATCTCCCATTCAAGTGGCGAATTCTGCTCGAAGTTCCTCAAACCCGCCATCGGTGCACCGCTGTTACTCAAAATCGGTTAGGTATAGACGAAAGAAGGCTCGCTTCTTCAAGAAAATCATGCACCCTACTGTAATCGATTGGATCGTACACTTCGCTAATATAAATCTGACAGAGCATGAACGAAGTGAACCACATGACCTCAAAAGTTGACACCCGCGCTAGAATACGGACTCGAGGGATACGTTCCCCATCTGGGACTACTAAGTTGCCTCGCAGAGAGTCCAATAAGGCAATTATCTTAGGTAGATAAAAAGAAATACCAAAGCGTGCGCAAACAAATCGAGCTTGGAAAAAAGGGGGGTCGAAAGGGGGCAGGTCACGTGCGAAATACCGGAAACTTCAACGTTACAAAACAGAAAAGGGAGGTCAAGGGCTGAGCACTACATACTAGGGATTAAGACGACCCCTTGACATAATCACCTACTCGTACGAGTGCTCCTCTACTTCCTCGCTGCTCTCAGTAATTGCGATTATCCCCAAACTTACCTAGTTTCTATCCCTCTCCTTTTGACTCCCTGGAACGACCAATCCCTTGTTATAGAGATGATAGGTACTGCAGTTTAAGCATGTTGTCTATCATTTCTCTCTGCTTTCTCTTAGAGCGTAAACACTTTCGCTAGCCAAGTGCTGCCGAGTGACCGAGTCGCTACCTTCTCATGTCTACTGGAATAACAGCCAATGAAAACCGAGGATATAACACTCTGAAGCAGGAAATGCGCGTCCAAAATAGTACCGCAATCATCTGTGAGGTTGGCGCCACCGTAAATAGTGTGACTATCGTATTGGTCTGTTGGTGATGTTAGCAAGCGGAGTCCGAGTCATCGGCTCCGAATTAACAAGATAGGCACCAAGAAATTCACCTACAGCTTTCGATCATGGTGTTACAGTGCTTAATTCCAATCATCCGATTGAGAAACTGCTATGATGTATAGCATTTACTAACTCCAAATGCCAGAAAAACGGAGATTCGCGTTTTATCGCAGGGTAAGCTAGATGTGTACGCCGCGGATTTCGCGTGTCAAGAATACTTTTAGGAACATTTTCTTGCGTCGCTCTTTCTCCTTCGAATATTTATCCTTAGATAGGTTCTATTGGCTACAAAGATCGCAAAAGGGGAGGTTAAGTTTTTCCCGCAGGGTAAGCTAGATGTGTAAACAGCAGACTTCTCGAATCTAGAGAATTGTGTAACTTTTTTTTCCCAACCCCTTTCTTCCCCACAGGAATGGTCGGCTTGTAGGCAGATCACGTTGTTCTTGACCTCCAGATTATTAATTGCACGTCTCGCAAATAAACCCCCACAATTACCACTCGAACGACTTGAGATCTCAACTCATCTTCCATCATTCATCTAGCTATTCACTCTAATACTTCGCCGCAGCGAATTAAGCATGGGATATTTCAAGACGATAAGTTCCATCGATATTTCTTCATCTTCTGCGATTCAAAACGTCTCTCCTCCCAAACCACCCCTAATAATGGCCACCTCTACCTTCCTCGGACACAAAAACGTCCCATCCTCCATAACCACACACAACTCCAGGACATCCCTACTAACCCAATCCTTCGGCAGAAAAAAATGTTTTGTCACACTTCCAATTTCACGACAGTTTTGGAGATGCAACGAGCATATCCAGTTGTCTTTATTGATGAAGATGATTTTCCCGGTGTCTTGGATCGTCAATGGCCGGTCGATGGTTGCGGCGATTTCGGGGGGTATTGGAATGAGGTTGAAATCTGTAGGTGGTATGAATGGGTATTGGGTTTTGGGGGATTGGAATGGGGCGAGATCGACGATGAGATGGGAATGATGTTTGTTGTAGGACCCGCGGCGGGAGATATGGATGAGAGCGTAAGATCCGTCTTGGTTAATAGTGACGTGCTCAACCTGTTCGTGGGTTTCGGTGTTGAGGTTTGAGGGATTTGAGAATGTTCGGAGTGGTGAAACGGGAGGAGTAGAGGTAGTCATTAGTTTAGTTGGCGAGTCGGGAGTGAGTATATGGGGAAGTGTGTTGAGTTTCCATTTTGCGAGGATCTCGAGGGATTCCCAATCGTGAACTGTGATGTACTCGGTGGAGAATGAGAGCAATTGGTCCTTGTTGGTGGGGTGGTTCACATATTTTTGCAAGCTATAAACTGGCATTGCACTCAATATCCTTTTTGTCGTTGAAGACCACACGGTAAAGGATTCGATGTCCACGGTAAGAAAGAGGCTGGCATTGTGGTTGAGAAGAATCTGGAGGAGTTTGCCGCCTTCAAGATCTACCTCGAGGTCCATGATAGTACTGCAATCCCAGCTCGCGTTCGATGTCTTCCTTTCAACTCTCTTAATAGCGATCGCATCGCCGTCCGAATAAGCAAAATTTGCACCATCATCTGTCCACGTGATGAATTGAATACTCATTTCCCCCCTCGATTTACCGATCAGTTGAGGTACGTGATTCGTCCTGTTATTCATGGTCACAATTCCATCGTCGTTTCCATAGCAGAACAGGTCTCCACGAGGCTGTGCACTAAGAGCCGTGATAGGAATTGACATCTCTGTCCAAGCTTCAGAAGCATGGCTAGAATTTGCTACGCTTCCTACTTCTGTATCAATGACGCTGCCGCGTTCGTCGATATCCGGCAGTCTCACTAGGGCGTTCGGCTCCCATATGTTGCAGTAAGATCCCCTGATGTCATAAAACCTCCGGCTATCAGGACTAAAACATAAACCTGTAATGAGATCTTCGGAGGATAGTTGGTAGATCAAAGATAAATGCTCGTAATTGTACAGCTTGATGGCACCATCGACATCGCTGGTTGCGAATAGTATCCCGTTGGGACTAATCTGTATATTCGATGGAGCGGCATATAGATCACCCTCGAGCTCTTCATGAATATCTTCGAATGGATTCCATTTGAAGACTGCGCCATCTGTGTATATACCTAGAACTTCTTCGTTATTAGGATGCCATTTCACTTGCAAAACGCCAGCCCAAAGATTGCCGGATCCGTCTGCACGCCGTCTGCACCGTTTGATCTGCCTTTGCTCAACTACGCCCCATAGTGCTAGGGGGAATCCTCGATAAGCAACAACAACATAGGTTGCATCAGTAGTGAAAGCCATGTCTATAGGCGCATTCAAATATATGCCGGCAGTGGAATCCGGCATTATTGTTTCTTGCAAAAACGACGAGTCGGCAAATATCCATTCTGGCTCAGGCTCCTGAAGCGATACTTCTGCAATCTTGCGCGAGTCAAGACCCACCGCGAGCTTTGTACCATCTTGGATGAAAATTAAGTCAAGAGCCCGCGCGTCTCTTTGATTAACCACTTCATGAACTTTGTGGCCTGAAGCAACAGACCAGACCTTAGTTGTGCGATAGCCATAAGAAGCCAAATGATCCCCATTCTCGTTGAAACACATCGCAAAGATATGTTCTCCATGCGATATTGTTCGGTGTTCTTCAAAAGTGATCGAGTCCCATAATACGATTGAGCCACCGGAAGTAAGGACAGCTAGACAAAGTTCGGCAAAAGGTATGCTCTACCATGGTAATACCATGGTACCATACCTTAAAATACCTACCTTTTTAATCTGAAAAAGGTATGGTAACCTAC
>QYAP01000540.1:0-34768 GCA_003988905.1 Hymenotorrendiella dingleyae
GGATGGGGGATGGGGGATGGGGGATGGGGGATGGGGGATGGGGGATGGGGGATGGGGGATGGGGGATGGGGTGTGTAATGCCATTATTTTATGATGACGAGGTATGATGATGATGCCCAGTTGGAGCGTGGTGGGTTGGGCATCATGGGTATTATTGTAGGGAAGGCTTGACTTACTGTATTGGGTGTGGGATCACAGGTTTGTGGGGGTATAGCATAGGGAGAGACGTCTAGGCAAGGTTTTGTGGGTTGGGTTGGATTGAACTATATTTTCCAACGCGAACGACAGCTATCAGCATTTCCTAGATATGGTGGGTGGTTAGAGGGAGTTCCAATTGTTAGGGCTGAAGGTGATATGTAGGTTATTCGCAAAGAGCTAGATTTTACATTTCTTAACAGGCTTTTGAAGTTCTGATGCTGTGTGTAATAGTTGATTAAAGAGAGGTAGTTAGCTAGGTTTTAGGGAGGTGTAAAAGCTTTCTCTAGCGTGCTTCGTGCGCCAACTACTAGAGCGTACTCGTATTCACCTGAGTACGTATCGACAATAGTTTGGTCTGGTGTTGACGTTGGCGAACATGAAGAATTGCATGTACGAAGTATGAAGTACAAAGAAGTGAACGAGAGTTACACGAGTGTAGTTGAGATGTTTGTCAAACGCGCAAAGGCGTTGCAAGGAGTCGCGGGATCTAGAGAGGTGGTTTGGGAAACCAGGCCTAATGAGAGAAGAAAGCGACGGACGATGGGATCGGAGGGGATGGGTTGGTGCGGGCGCGAAAACTGTTAACTGGCGTAGTGGTGGAAATATTAAGGACGATGAGTTCGCATGCGTAGAAACTGGTATTGAACAGTGAAGTGGGCAAGTGCGGGTGAACTGGAGACGGACGGATTCTTCAGGTGGTAAGGGGGGATAATAGTCTAGCCGATTGGTACGCCTACCTCTGAGTGGATGAATATCTTCAGTTGAGTTTTCTCGTTGGCATCTTTGGACGTTTGGTGTTTGGAGTTCAAAGGGCGATTGGTGAGCGGGTGACGATGCTACTGTGCCACGTTTGTTTGGTTTTGATATCGCATTGTTGAAATACGGTGGAACTGATATATGGGATTTGTCGGAGTCGGATAGTTGATCGGCTTCGAAAGACGTGGTGAGGTTTGAATTGCAACAGAATTATGTGATTGTGTATCACACAGTCCAGTATCTGTACTACTATGTTGCGGCAACTTCAACTCCCGTACTGTACCTGTTCCTCGCACAGAATTCTTCAGTGCACACCTCCAAATTTCCATGTCTGTGGCACAAGAGCCTTTACCGTCGCTCGAACATTACACTAGACCGATTCTGATTAGTGAACTGCACCTACCTATTCGGTACTCTTAGCCCAACTAAGGGGACTATCATCTAGCGAGGTTAACATCCCGGATGGTCGTTGGCCGCCACTTACGGGATAGCTTCCGAGGAAAGAGAGAGAAGTACCGTACTTAAGTACACTCGGACGGCAAGTTGCTTTGGTAATTTGAAGAAGAGGCCATAATCCCTGAGCATAGCGTCCTTCCGATCCTTTCGGGAGATTGGGGGTGTAGGTTTGTAGGGCTAGCAATTAGGTTGAGGGACGCGGGTACGTTTGAAGGTGTAACTTTGTGTGAGCGGCGACTTGGGGCGGTTAGACGGTAAGGGGTAAAGCGTAGCGCTAGAAGGTACAGGTGCAGTATCTTCGAGAACATGAGTCGAGCCGCAGCCAAAAATTGGGAATATTCTGGAGAGTGTGAGAGTCTAGATGCCACACTACGATTTTGGAGGCGAAAAGAAAAGCAATGGCACTAACCACACCCCCAATGGACTCTCAGCTCACTCGTACACAGACGCCATCCTATCACAACTTTTCTCTCTCACTCTCGCCTATTCTTCTGCCAACGGAGCTTCTTGCCAACGGCTGACGTGAACTAGGCTGAAGATTAGCTTTGCGAAACGGAGGGATCCTTGCGCCGGCATGTCACGACTGACTTCCCGCATAGCTCCAGGGCCCTCCTCTCATGCCATACCTAGGTAGCTTCAGAAGCCTAATACTCACTGTGGGTAGTTAGTGCACGTGGCGAGTAAACTCCTAGCAAGTTTCTGTCTTGCACATGGGAATTTGGGAAGTTGGAATGAAAAAGTGGTGAATATGTAAATTCTTTACCGCTCTTTAAGCGACTGTACCAAGAACTGCAACTGCGAGTTAAGAGTTGCTAGAGCTGGGAAAGGAGGTGACGTTGCATTCAGGTTATGCAATGGATGATAGCAAAGTCAGATAGCTCCATGCTGTTGGTCTGGACGTTGCTCTCGAGCAATAAGCTGAGGCCGAGTTCGTTGAGCTGTCATAAAAAAGTATATCGTAGAGATCTGCTTTGGGAGGTGCGGGAAGTCAAAATTTGAGAGTGTAAATCGACACTAGAAAGTGGAGGGCGGTGTGTTCTTCGCTAGAAAGGGTTAGCATTGGGTGTATTGTGCGATTGGTCGTTCGGCGAACTATGGCACGCACGGGGTTTGTAAACGTCTTCTTAGTGTTGTAGGTACGTACCTAGGTAAGTAGCGAGGAAACAAGGCGCTAGCATAGCACAAACGCCTGGGGAATAGGTAATCTTACAAACGACGATGAACTTGGCACTTGGACACCGCACGCCATGTTGCGCCGAATTCAATCGGGCCAATGCCTACTTTGGGGAATGTCGACGAATAATTGACAAATTGCATGGTGCCAGTAATGAGGCTCTGCAGAGTTCGGCTGGACGTTGAGGATTGAATGAGCGCGAACTGCGAACACGATGTTTCAACTTAAAAGGTTCGGATGCTCTCTGCTCTTCGAAGAAGAAAGTTTCTCGTCAGTTTTGAGCTGATGCTGATGGAGAGACGGACGGAGCTTCGAGAAGTGCTTTGAGAATCGTCAGAATCGGCTTCGTAGTGATCGCGATGCTACAATGCTGCGATGTTGTCGGCGTGTCGCTGTCGCTATGAATGTTGTGGTTGTGGTTGTTGTTGTTTCGTGACCAGGCTCCCCAGCATCTGGCGCAGAAATCTTCGGGATATTTTCAGCCAATAGAAGCCCCTTGCTGTATCTAGCAGTAACCCTGGTCGATGACGTCCGAAAAAGCGCCAAATTAGACGCGCTCGCTTGCGCTTCTACTCGCCTCACTTCTTTCAACGGCAGGCGCGTCTGGCGACACAGCAATCCATGCGAGCATTTGAGTATCACGCCCCGACCCAATATTTTTGTATCGTCACTTCCAAGAGCATAAGGTTATCTGCCGTCTGATATATCCCTGATCCAACTGTGCAGGTCTGGCCGCGGCTGTAAAATGCAATAGCAATGAGGGTGTCTTGCATGATGACGAGACCCTCCATGAGTAGAAGTTTGCCCAAGGCCTTGTTATCGACTTTGGCGCCAAGCTCGAGGTCAATACGGAGCGCATCACCACTGTCATTGGTTGTGTCGAGGAGCTTTGGGTTGGAGTCTTCTGCCTCTGCTGCGGTGTTTAGGTATGACATGGAGAAATTTTCCCCCTATTTGTGAAATGTTCCGGGTGGCTAATGATGCATGTAGGACAAGAAATGCATTGTTGGGGCATAAGAGCGTTGCAAGATACTCTACCGAGAGGAAGCCTGAGGACGCGTTCGAGAAAAGGTAGGATATTTTCTTCTCTTCAGGGGGCTGTTTCTCCCACGTGATCTATTTCCTTTCTGGGAATTGATGACTTCGAGACTCGTAAGGCCTCGTCTTCCGGCATCTGATACATGAGAAAGAACAATTTTGGCTTTGCTTATCATACTGGAGGCTTGTTCGGGAGTTATTTCGTCTTGGCGGAGTTTGATATTTCCATGTCAACTGTTCTCTTTGCCTGGGTCACTCTTACGATTTCTAATCCTCATGGCCCAATTTCTATCTGAGTGGTAAATTGCCTTATTCTAGAAAATGGGGGGTGGAGCTACTTCTAGTTGGAAGTAGCTTATGATGATTATCCAACGAGGCGGCCTCATTCTCTATTGCTCTGACATGTGGCTCTGACATGTAGGCTCTGCTGCTGCGCCTTCGAGGTCGCTGAAGACAATCTGCCAAAAAGAAGAGTACCGGAAGGTTTCCTTTTCTTTTTTGAGGGGAATTGAAACCGGTTGTGATTAGCCAAACACATTACCTTGCCCAAAAAAAGACTCATATTGGCTATTACCATCTCGCAGCTTCTAGCTATGACGGATGCTTTTTATGGATAGACCCAATTTCCTGGATTGTATGTTCCCTTCTAGAAAAAAAAAGGCTATGTGGGAAATCGACTGCGATGTTCACAATGCTAGAGGTCTTACATCATAAGAGGCCAGAGTTCTGTTTTTTCTTCCCCTCAAATTTATGGCTTGTTGCAGTATCGATCTTGTAGTGTCCTCTTGCCACGTAGATTTCTGGGTTTTCTGGAACGAGATTACTATATGGCCGGGCTTTCCACAACTGTGCAGATTTTTTTTGGCCGGTATGAGAGCTGAGACTCTGTCGCCATATCCGATTCAAATTTCATTTCCTAATTACAAATTTGGTGGCTCTCGTGGTATTGATAGCATTCCAGTATCCTCGCTAACATTCTCACCTTCCAGTTCAAAACAGCCTCCACAGAAGAAACCCTTATTGAGCGCCCTCAAACAACTAACACCCCACGAAAATATCTACACAATCCCAAATATCCTCACAGCAACACGTCTCATCGCCGCACCCGTAATCGGATACCTCGTCCTTCATGATCACCATGCCTGGGCTGTGGGTCTTTTTGCCTATGCGGGAATCACCGATTTCGTCGACGGCTGGATTGCAAGGAAGTGGAATTTGCAGACAGTTGTGGGAACGGTGATTGATCCGATGGCGGATAAGACTTTGATGACGATTTTGACTGTGTGTTTGGCGGTTAAGGGGGCGCTTCCTGGTAGGTTTAGCTTTCTTTTGAGAGAAGTGGATGGGTTGACGTTGGGCGTTGAGATTCGGAGGATTTCTCATCTCCTGAGCACATTCACGTTTTCGCATCTACAAACATCCTCCCACAATCCTCCTCTCTCCCTCCCCAACACCAACTTTACACCCCCTTCCCCCATCATCACCCCAACTTACATTCTCCTAGTCTGGCTGGCAACAATAATCCTCGGCCGTGACGTCGCCCTCGCCATCTCCGCCATCTACTTCCGCTGGATCTCCCTCCCCCCACCGAAAACCTTCTCCCGCTACTGGGACTTCAGTCTTCCATCCGCGGAAGTACGTCCGACCACAATTAGTAAATATAATACGGCGTTGCAGTTGGGGTTGATTGGGGCAACGACGGCGATGCCGCTGCTAGGAGCAAGCGTGATGGGGATTGATGTGGCACCGGTCATGGTGGGGATGCAGTGAGTTCCTTTTTCTCTTTTTTGAGGGAGCTTAATGTAACTAACACTTCTTACAGATACTTGGTAGCAACGACGACGATATGGTCTGGCCTTAGCTACATCTACACCAAAGACGCTGTCAAGATATTAAATCAGGACGACAAGAAAGCACCGAAAGATGAGGATGGCAAGTCTAAACATTGATATCGTCTTTTTCTCGTAGACTCCTTTCCAGTCGACGACAGCTTTGTATTGTATAACAGCCTGTACTAAAGTTTCTGTACGATAGGTTTTTACTAGCACATGGAATAAAAGCGTAATGCAATGAATCGAGCCTGGCCATGTTTTCGGTTATCGGTGGTGATAATGAGCTTTAAGGGGTTAGGTGGGTTGGGTTTCATTTCTGTCCATTTCTGCACCTTCTTTGAGCGGAATTTCTTTTCTAGCTCACTCGCGTTGTCATTTATCGGGATTGCAAGTTTGCAGTCACACATTATCGAAGTCCGCATCATTGCCAAGGATGTTTATTTTTCTGTCAGATGGTTCCTGCTGATTGACGCAAGTTGCTTTCAATTACTTTTGTAAATTTTCCTTTTCCCGCCCGCAGGTGTGACTTATCAGATTTACTCCCCCGATTTCCTTAGTAAATGTCCACCCTTCAGAAATAATGCAAGATATAGAAGCAGCCAACACAGTTTTCCCCTGAGGCTGCATCCCTTTTTCATAGCCACCAAAGCCTACTTCAATTTACCACAATGCCTTCTAGGATGTGCCAAATTGAATCCTGTGCAATCCGCTTCTAAATAGAGGAACCGCCATAGATGGTGATTTGGTCGTAGCCCAGATGCCTAGTACAGATTGGAGGAATGATGAGGGCAGGTGTCTTTGTGTCGGCTGTTTCCAAATATTCTGATATCATTGTATGTAGCCAAACAATTCCAGCAGAATTCGAATCTGCATTTGGAACCTATTGGTGTCAGTAAAATGAGTAAATAATGTATCCGATCGGATACCATAATGCTAGGTTCATGAGGTCATCCACGACCCTTCCCGTTTTGACTTCGATTCCCAAATGGTTGAGCACAACGAAGTCCAAAACGGTAGGGGGGTGATCCTGTAGCCAATCAATACGGTAGGGTAGGTGGGTGAAAACTCACAGGTCATGTGGTTGCAGCCGTTATTCTTCTCAATCTTCCATACGCAATTTGGTCCTGGGCAAGGTTTTGTAACCTGATCGATTTTTGCCAGTGTAGCAGCTTCTTGTTCAGCCCTCTCCTTTTGATCCGTGTCGTATTCGGTGCAGGTCTGGCCAGAATGCCATGGCATCTTGTGGACGAAACATGTCTTGAAGCCGCAAGATTTAGACTCGCAAGTCATAACTGGTTCATCTTCGCCGCCGCTGTGGAGTTGTCCAGAACCGCAGCCCGGTCCGAGACATATAGTGAAGCTGGGATCATCTTTGAAGGCGGACATGAGGATATGGTGATCATATCTATATTAATATAATAAGTACGCATTTCCAGCCTTTCTACAGAACGGGGGTGGTCAGTGGTATCTTACCTTTCAAAGGCTTCTTTTGAAGCGTATTGCTTGATAATCTCAAAGCCAAGTTCCTCCGGACAAGTGGGACAGCAAACATCGCAGGGAGAAGTTTCGATTTGAGAATTTATGCTCGCGGTTGTACATGCTTCGCATGTCGTAACCTCGTGCGTGCAAGATGATGCAAGCTTACGGTTAGGGAACTCGTCCGAATCATGGTCATCCAAGCATACGTCGCATTGCTTTGTTTCTCGGGAACGTTTTTCACCACGTACCTCTGTCAAAGTTGCCGAAAATCCGCGCACGTAACTTGTGACCATTTGGATATCATCTTCTGGAATATCATGCTCATGCTCATTGCAGTAAGCCTGGAGCTTCCGAAATAGCTGCTCTTTGCTGAAACGTGTAGGAAATCTTCGTCCAAAGTGGCCGAGGATGGCCTGGAGTTTTTTAACACGATGACGAGGATATGACTCTCCGAAAAGGCGTTGTTCGTCGATCGGTGTATCTGGCTCGTCTTTGATCGGTCGCTCTTCAGCTTGTTCCTCTTTAGCATCCTCCTTTATGCCCATCAACCGCCTAAGCTCAAGAACGAAATCCTTCCTAGGCTCCTCTATGGAAGGGTCCGAAGGGTATGGGCCGGAGGCCATTTCGCTTTTGATGGATGATTCGACCTCGCTTTTGGCGAAAACAGAAATCGTTCTTATCAATCTGAAGACGAGAGAAGGTCGAAGTCCAAAATTAGAGGCTGGAGACCGGGTCTGTTTGATGTCACCTTCATAATTAGTTATGCGCAACATCCAGTAGTTCCTATTTTTAACATACCTGGATGTTGAAGGTGGAGTGTTGGGGTTTGAAGAAGTTGATCTGCAGTGGATGAAGCAAAGAGAAAGGTGTGGGTCGAGGTCGGTGTTGGGTTGGCAAAAGTGTGTCAAGATGATGTGGAAAGCAAGAACCTCGAGAGAGATTGTAGCCTTTATGTTGACGGATGGCTCTTAGCGAGGCCGGGTCCTTTGCCGCAAAAAGCTTCGCCAACACTTCATAGATGCAAGGCAACCAGCCGACGAAACTGAAACAGTTCAGAAGAACCGTATGTTGAACCTTTGTCTGCTCTCGATGTTGCAGCCTGAGAATGCTACGTTACCTAGAGCCAACAGATCAGGTAGAAACTTGTTCAAATCATCCTCCCACTAACCCGGTTCCCAGGAGATCAATGTAAGTTTGTAGCTCGATTCACTTTCATTTCAAGAATACTCTACATGCGGGGTTACGTCAACTCGAATAGGAGCAAACCCCCCTCTTATTTTCACGCTTGTAAGGTTGTTATAGAATAACTTGCAGCAAAAGCAGTTATTCACTCAGCCGGCAGAGCTCTCTCGACTAAGATATTTTCCAGAAATTGAATGGAAGGTTCATGGATTTGCTATCAGCTTCTTTGAGCCTCTGAGAAATCACAGAAACTCGTTAAAGTAATAATAAAGCGCACCAAAAATCGGAAGAAAATTCGCTTGAATGAAATGTTTTTGAAGTACGCAGTGGAACTGATACGATTTCCTTCATCAAAAGCATTCAATTTGCTTGTCATGCATGCATCAAATAGTAGAAACGAAGTATCGCATTAATTGATTTATAGGCCCTCTCTCTCCTGTTTTTGGCCTCATTATACCAGACCATTACGGAGAATATAGAACAAAATAACAGAGGTCTCGTTTACGGGAGAGGTTCGTTCACGGGAGAAACTCTCCCGTTAACGCCGTTAACCTCAATTCTCTGTAATGGTCTGACACAATGAGGCCAAAAACAGGAGAGGGGGAGGGGGACCCTAAAACAATTAATACGATATCGAAAAAAGGCATGCTTGTCAAAAAAACTAGGCTTTCAGGCGGCCTTTTGGTCGCTGGTGTTGAGCTCACATCTGAGTTACCCGGCGATTCTTACACTCGTTGAGTCGTTCACCTACCCGGAGATCGCTTATCCGGATCCGCTTACCCGGCGATACCCCACCAATTCAACTTTCTCACATCTATGTTATCAAGGGAACCGTCAATTCTTTCTTTTCTCGACTTTTTCTTTCGATTTTAAGATTCGTATCGTAATGCGTACAGGACACCATCATTTTCTTACGAGATCTTGCAATTGGGCAGCATTTTTGGAAGTCGCAAAATATCGAAGACTTCGTCTTTTACAAGCACAAAGGAAAGGAAGGTGCGACCTCTAAATGGCAACAGCCCAGAAAGAACAATTACCGGCTGGGTTAGTGCATTTCAGTGACTTGGTGTTGGCTAAAACCGAGCCACTCAGCGGTCGCATTGGGAGGGAAGTCCCCGGAACGTTCACTCGGTAGCCTGGAAGTGGTGACGTTGACGAGTAACCGGAATGATAATATGAACTCACAACATTGAAGAGCACCTGATAACTCATGAACCCTGATATTTCATCAATGATTTTGTCGTTTTCCCATTGAAATTGTGGAGAATCCCACGTCGAAATTTAATTACAAGACGATCAACAAGTTTGAAATTCGCAGACAGCGACAACATGCCAGAAGAAACCAGGAAGAATGTGGTAATTATTGGTGGTGGAGCGGCAGGCATGGTGAGATAGATTTTTTCATCCCTGTTTTTTGAATTGAAGTATTTTATTCCTTTGTACATTTTAAATCTCGACCGAGGCCTAGTCTTACGACTGTGCATCTCATACAGATAGAAATAAATAAGCACTGCGCAGGCTTTATATCCACTTGAAATTGTCAACGTGAAAGCTGAGTTCTAACACAACCATCTATAGTCATGTGCTGCAACTTTGGCCGAACATCCAGAGAAGTTCAAGGTCACAATTATCGAGCGTAACGAGGTTACGGGTGGACAAGCAACCTCAATCTCCATCGATAAAAATAAGTATGGTACGGACTGGATGAATAATGGCGTTCAAGGTGGATCGCCTGTAAGTATCTCATCCAATCTCATTCGAGAAATATCAAATTGACAAATAGATTTTCAAACACACATTCAACTTCTTCCGCAAATACGGACATGAACCACAAGAAATCAAACTCCAAGTCGCTTTCGGCAAAGGACCAGATGGCTTCTGGACAAACTGTTTCCCGAGTCCCTTGGTGGACAAGTATTCCTCCGACATCAAGAAATTCGGTAAGGTTCTTAAGCTCATCAAATGGACAATGCCTATCCTTGGACTGGTACCCATCCGAATCATGCTGAAGATGTTTTTCTTCAGCAAAGACTTCGGGGACAAGATGGTGTTCCCACTCATCGCCTTATTTCTTGGAACTGGAAACCAGACTGCCAATGTATCTTGCGCCATTCTCGAGCGGTTGTTTGACGACCCTAACATGAAGCTATGGGATTACGATTCGGAGACACTTTTACCTAACCTACCAACCATGATCACATTTCCCAATCTGCATAATTTCTATGAAGATTGGAAGAAGGATTTGATTAATAAAGGTGTGGATATTCGTCTGCAGACAGAAGTTTCGGAAGTCATAGAAAGGAAAAAGAAGGTTGTCTTACAAACCCGCTGTGTTGACCCTGATTCGAAAGATGGGACAGGCGCACCTCCACTAACTGAGACGTTCGACGAACTCGTTATGTGTGTTCTCGCTGACGATGCCTTGAGAATACTCGGCAAAACAGCAACTTACAAAGAAAAATTCGTCCTCGGCGGAGCCAAATTCTTCGACGACATAACAATCACTCACTCCGACAGCGCCTACTTCCAAAAACACTACGAGACTCATTTCTCCGACTCCCTCGCCGCGGAGCCAAAATCCAAAGACCAATCCGACCAAATCAAATTCGCCAAAGGCGAACAGAGAGGACCAGACGACGAGCCGAGTGGTTATCGTCCCATGTATTACACGAAGAGTTACAAGGAAGATCCGAAGAAAATTGAGATGAGTTTTGACTGCACGAATTACCAGCATCAGTTCCGGATGGATCAGAATGCGGAGGTTTCACCAGTGGAATACGAGAATCATGTTTTTCAGAGTATTTTTCTGGATAAGAGGAATAAAGAGCTTTGGACTATTGATGAGATTGATGAGAGTAAGGTTATTGAGAAGAAGTGGTGGCATCAGTTGGGTCATAGGTGGCAGCACTACGTGCGTGTCGTACCTGGTAATTATCTTCTCCTCACACCCAGTTGTAATGTGATTCTTACTAGAGACAGGTATGATGTTTTTGAATTCCAAGAATCACACTTGGTTCGCTGGTAGCTGGACCCTTGTCGTAAGTATACACTTACCCATTTCACCTCCCCCGTCTTTGAGCTAATAAATTCCCAGAACATGCACGAATTGGCCTGCGTAAGCGGCATCGCCGCCGCCTATCGACTAGGTGCAGATTATGTGAAATTCGACGACTTTGCCGAGGATTTTTTCAGTAAATATTTACTCCTATCTCATGGTGTTCGATACGGCGCGGAGCAGAAGAGAAGAAAGCAGAAGAAGAACCAGTAGAAATCGTATCGCGATTGGAGAAAAAGGAAAAGCAAAATTTTGGAAGTAGGTCGCGTTCTAAGGAAAAGGAACGCCAGCTGGAATTTTGCAAAGGGAATAATTTATCATGTATGCGGATGTATAAGTACCCAATTCAAATTTAAGCAATTGAGGAACGCCGTATCTCGCGAACAGTGAATAATACCGCACTTTTGTTTCCTTTTCCCTTGAAGCTAAAAGCAGGCCTTAAACAATTTTCTCTGCCTCCAAAAAAGCACTGCTGTACCGATACGAGTAGATCCACCAAAGAAATTTAAGAAAATTTCCTTCAGCCACCTATAGCATCTCAAGAGTTTGAGCAACAGATTGTCACACGGTAATCGTCGGTCTTTAAATGCCCGACTCCTCTTTTTCGCACTTCCGGAGGCCACCTTTTCACCGGCAACTCTTCGCACAAACCATCATAGCGCACCTTTTCATTGGTTTCGCTTATCAACCTAGCCCCGGGAACTCGAACTATTGGTCCCGGCGGCTTGTGGAGCCACACATTTTTCTCCCTAATATATATTCAAGTGAGATAGTTTTGAGCATCCAATTAGAAACAGCTTTGACTCCGTCACTAGAAGTGACTTCAAAGCCCTCGTAGCTCAATGGTAGAGCGCGTCACTAGTATCAAAAAGATATGACGAGGTTGCCGGTTCGATTCCGTCCGAGGGCATTTTCTTTTTGATTGTTTTATTTCTTTTTATGATTTTTTGGGCTTTTTGGCGCTGGTTGTTGGCTCTTGCTTCCGTAGAGCTTTTTTTTGTGGTGGTGAGATTTTGAAGGATATCGAATACATCACGGTTTAAACGAGACAGCCAACAGACCAAAATCTATTCTCTCCCTTTATGACCTCGATTCTCTCATTTGGCCTGGCACAATGACATTCAATGGAAAAAGAGGCGGTCCTGTAAACTTTACACCAGCTGTCGCACAACTAATCTCGCACTAGTCTTCCCCTTCCCTTCCCTTCCCTTCTCTTCCCAACCACTTTCCTATTACCTCGCTATACCACATTCAGCGTCCAAAATTTCCCTCCCACCCCTTCTCTCATCCTTCCCCACACCCCAATCCCCAATCCCCACACCTCAACCCCCTACATCTCCTTCCCAAACATTCTTCCCTTCCCAAATACCCTTCCTTATACTCCAACAACCTCAAAACTTCGATATAACTTATATTGTACCAACAAATGTTATTGTAATCTATTTAGCAAGCTATGATATAGCCGCCCCTTCCTTCCCGTCGAAATCAAAAAATCCCCTCGAATGGAACCGAACCAGCAACCTCGTCATATCTTTTTGATACTAGTGACGCGCTCTACCATTGAGCAAGCGCCCCAAATTTTAAAACGACGTCTAGTCTCATTCTTCCCCCTACCCTCACCCTCCCCMCTATCCCCCCCCCCCTCAAACTTAACCATCCCTCCATTCCCTCCATCCTAATACCGTAACCCCACCCTGCCCACGCCCTCCAAATCCCCTCCCATCTTCCCTATATCCTCAAAGCGCAAATCGCACATTTTAAACTTCACAAGTCTTTCCACTAAACAGCAATCTCCTCGCCCCGAAAGAAAAACGAACAAGTGCCTCTAGTAATTCATTACGAAAATTTTACAGTACGCACCAATTGGAATACTGTAGCTGCCAACACTTGCTAGCACTAGCAGCTTGATGTAAGTACAGTAATGGCAGATATCTAGCGAGCAATTCTTCTGAATAGCTCCCAAGCAATGCGTCCATGATCTGGAGACCTTATGATGGATTTACTGTATACCAGACCTTAAAGACCCGCACTGCAGGAGAGATCATCAGAAATGACGCAAGACTTTTATACTGGACAAAGCTGGCAGATTTTCAGGACTTGAATGAAGAAATATGGAAGCATCAGGTATGTAGAAACCAAGGCAGCATTCTCTCTGGTAGGGCCACACCACATCATTTGCCATTTGGTTCACAAGCCCACCCCCTCCTCTCTCACTTTCACATAACACAACATAGCATTGAATCACATCACACTCATGAATCACCAAACAGTAAAGAACACCAATTTTTCATAACTTCTTTTTGTACTAGTTGACGCTGGCTGGCTTCATCGAGCGAATTAAATATTTGTACAATGTGTGATCCCCTCCCCATGAGCGAGTCTCCGTCATCCATCTACCAACTGTCTTCTTTATCGTCCAGTCGTGTCCGGAAAAACCCAACCCATTTGCCCCCCCGTACCTCCGAGTCATGATTTTCATCCGCCCGAGTCGTCAAGATTACAAAGCAGCCAGCCAGAACGCCAAAACAAAATCTCAAAGGTTGAACCTCCAACGACCCAGATCTACCAGTGTAGCAGTAGATTCTAAATCGAAGGCTGGTTCCGCGCAAACAAAAAGCAACGCAAATTTTGAATGACTCCACGCGTGTGCAAGAAGCGTCAGATTCTGCAAAGAGCCAAAGAAAAGAAAATTATTGACACAAGAGCTTTTAGTCGTTGACCTCCGCCGGTCGATGCCGTCGCAAAAGTCTAACTCCATAAGCCCAAGGAAAATGCGAAAAAGCAACCTGTCTTCCCGCACACCATTCAAATATGCGCAGGAATGATAACAAGAAAATCTGGTGACGCAATGTAGTCTATGTCGAAAAGCTGAGGTATCATGTAAAAACAGAAAAACTTTTAAGACACAGTTAGAAAAAGGCCCGCCGCAAATGCAAGTTTAGTGCGCCGTCTATGCACAGAGATTATGATGCTCCCAGGAACAACTTTTGAGAAATTATGCGTGTTTCATCATTCGTTATCCTTCTTGTCATCAGATTTGTCCGCAACTGCAGGAGTTACCTTGGACAATGCTGGAGAAACGGATGTGGAAGGTGGCGAAGCTGGGTGTTCTGTTTCGCCGGATCCTAATCCTGCAAGAAGACTAAAAATACGTTAGTACCTGCGAAAGTTACAATGGGACAGTTCAAACATACCTAAATGCATTTGCGGAGGTGTGGGATTCCTTTTCCTTTTGTTGAGGGGGTGTGCCTGTTCTAGATGAAGCTCCGGAATCTTCACCTGTTCTGCTCAATGATCCACCTGGACCCATCTTTCGACCGCTATTGCTTCTTGATGAGAACATCGAGGTTGGACCAAAAGACATGTTTTGGCTCGAATGTCTGTTGGCGGCACCTTTGTTGGTAAGACGACGGAGGTCATCCATACCGACAGTGTTCTTTTGGTAGTCAACAGGAGGTTGATTGCCATACTGGTTCGAGAAATTTCTTGAATCACCACGGCCCATTTGCATGCGACCACCACCGCCGCCACCTCCACCACCACGAGGACCACGAGCATTCTCGGCAGCCTTTTGGGCAGCAGCAGCTTCAGCCTAGTAATTGTTAGTATATTTATGCAAGTAGTTCAATGGGCGCAACATACCTCTGTTCGGACCTCATCCAGTGTCTTAGGACCCTTGTTGTCCTCCTTGGATGCCCATCGCTTCTTTCGGAGATCGATGATATCCATAAGCATGAATCTAAGACGACTTGGCAATTCAGGTGTGTCAACCATTGATTGGATGCGAGTAAAGTAAACGTCCATCATTGGTTTGCCCTTCTCGGTACTGTCCAAGTTGGAACCAATGGTCTTCAGCAACTTGGTAAGAGACTCAATCTCAGCCTCGTCAGGGATGCCGGTGTAGTCGACAAGCTTCTTGACACACTGGTGCATGATACGCTCCGTAAGCATGCTGAGCTTGTAAAGCTCACCAATGAATTGAACCAAACCAAGACCACGTCGCTTGGCGGCAGCAGCGATATAGTATTCCTCTGACAACATTGCTGCTTCTCCAGTCTTCTCGTCGCCACGCTCTCCCTCTGGCTTGTCTGGCAAGTCAAGCTTCCAGCCACGCTCGAACTCTTCTTGACATCTGTTGAGGAGATACTTTCGGAACAGGTTACCTCCAGAAACGATGTTGCCATTCTTGTCAAGGATGCTCTCGTCCTTGATATCGGGACTCATGGTCTCCAACATACGCTTGCAGAATTTAGCATACATGGAAGCCCAGTGAGCTTCATCAGTAGCCTTCTCGAATGTAAGTTGAATGACTTGGCGGAGAGTGCGTCCATCAGCCTCGTCCTTGGACTGTGCGGCAATAGCAAGAATTTGATCGGCAATCTTGTCGAATTTCTCGGGCGTCATCTTGTTCAATGCAGCCTTGACCTTACGTTGGACCATATCTGGCTCCATGTGACCGGCTCCTGCAGCACCGGCACCAGGAGTTGGACCAGCAGCACCAGTAGCAGCCGATGAGGCACCGATGGATCTTGGCTTCCATCCAGTTGCAGAGACTTGGATTGGCTTGAGATCCATGCCAGCGGTCAGCGGCATGGTCTTGGCGGCCTGGGCTTCCGACTTTGCGTTACCACCACCACCACCACCACCTTGGTGGTTATCACGCTTGCTGCCACCTCGTTGCGATCTAGACTGTGTGCGTGGGGAGTTGGGCATGTTGTAACCCATGCTACTACCAGTGCTTGATGGAGTACGTGTCATGCTGTTACCACCAAAGGCAGGTCCACCAGGTCGGTTAAATGAAGCCATAGGGTTGATAGCAGGTCGAGGCATTGAGTTATTGGACATAGCGTAACGCTCGGCAGAAGTGGTTCCTGGAGGCAGAGTCTTGCCACCTCCAACGTTGGCGCCAAAGTTGCCCATAGCAAAAGCACCAGGTGCATTACCCCCTCTAGTTGAGCTTGATCTTGGACCCATACCACCGCCACGGGTTGAGGCTGATCTTGCAGAACCTCCATCATTATCTCCAATCAATGCCTTGATCTGAGATTCGAATTCCATAGATGGCTTCTCAGTGAATACCTTCTGGAATTGCATCAAGAAAGCCGAGTCGTACTTGAAGCTCTTGCCCTTGGCTGTGACAGCAGAGTTGAGAGCAGGGTTTGGAGAGCTAATGTTTGGAGGGTAGAGAGAAGAGTTGAGGACAGTAAGGAAGCGTGCCGATTTCAATGATTGAAGAGCAGCGGATGGTTGAGGTGCTTCGACTGGCTTGGTGTTGAGAGGGGCCAAGTTGAGAGCAGCTGGCTTGCTACCACGGGCCTTTGGAGGTGGAGGACCCATTGAATCATCAGAAGCAGGAGTAGAGGCTCCGCTATCGGTACCGAGTGTAAGGTTGGAAAGCTTGGATGCCAATGTGCTTGGTGTTGCTGGTGTCTTATCCTCAAGAGCCTTCTTAACGTCGACCTTCGCACCCTTAGCCTCAGCCTCGGCTCTCTTCTTCTCCTTTTCATCTTCGAGTCTCTCCATTTCACGCTCTTGCTCTTTGAGCTTGCGATCATTCTCTTCAGCTTCTGCCTTGAGCTTGGACTCGTTAGCCTTTGCTTCAGCGGCCTTAGCAGCAGCACGCTTGGCATTAATCTCAGCTTCCTTCTTTTCTCGCTCGGCCTCAGCAGCTTCCATCTCTGCGATTTGGCGTTCCAACTCGTCCTCCTCGTCTTGCTTTGCTTTGGCAGCAGCAGCCTTCGCGTCGGCCTCTTCTTTTGCTTTTGCCTCTTCAGCGGCCTTCTCTTCAGCAGCAGCCTTTGCCTTCTCTTCTTCCTGGCGCTTCTCCTCAGCCAGCTTGGCGGCTTCCTCCTCCTTTGCCTTTACCTCAGCGGCCTTGTCACTCTCTGCCTTATCAGACTCAGCAGCTTTGCGGACCTTCTCTGCGATCTCCAGACGAATCTGCTCAGAAGACTTGGCAGGTACGCTATCTTGACGAGCGTGCTGGGGAGTTGCCGACTTTGGAGGTGGAGTAGGAGTAGATGCAATGACTGGAGGTGTTCTTGCACGGTTGCTTGGAGCTGGCGAAGCAGGAGCCTTGAAAGCCTCTACATCAAGTGCTTCTCCATCTGGTCGCTTAATGACAATGGCGGCGCTCTTTCTAGCAGGTCTAGCGAAAGCTGGAGACTGGGCCGAGATTGCCTTTGCTTGCGGAGTAGGTGGGTGTGCAGCAGAGGGTACCATGGAAGGTGTTTGTGGTTGTCCCATGCTAGAGGCAGGTCGTTGATCGGCGGACATCTGCGAGGAGTTTCGTGACATTGGTTGAGGGGCATATTGTCCGGGGATATACGCGTGTGGCTGGTTGTAGCCCGGCTGGGGAGATTGGGGGGGAGGACCTGTCATGTAATTCATCTGAGGATACATGTATCCCTGTTGCATTGGCATGGCCCTAGGGTCATACTGCTGTTGAGGGGGGTATGCGTAATTCTGCGATCGGTATGTTAGAAACTTATCGAAATCGGTACTTGCAGGAGATAAATCTAAATTCTTGCAATCAAACGGAACGCCAAGGAGAGGAGGGGGAAGGGGGGGGAGAGGGGACAAAGCAGATTGCTCATCAGAAGAACGTTGACCGTCCAAAGGAGCTTCAGGAGGTGGTCCACCGTTTGCTTGCGGAGCTTGCATGAAGTGACCAGGACCTGAGGGTTCCATGTGTGGCGGCGGGTAGTTCCTCAAATCTTGTTGACCGTAGCTACTACGTTCTGATGGAAATGGCTCGGGCAACTGAGGCATGATCGAGTGACCGAAAATCTCTCGAGAAGGTTCCCGTTGTCGATGGCTGCTTGAGAACTTCTCATTGTTCCATTTCTTGTTGTTGTTCCCTCTACCGTTTTTGTTGCCACGAGGCCGGAAATCTTGAACATGATGCGAATTGGAGGGGAATTGTACTTGTTGAGGGTGCATGTTTGGGTATGCTCCGTAAGCACCATATTGCTGTGGGTTCTGCATCGGCATTGCTTGGTTCATGTTCGGTGTACCGGGCAGCGCTGGGGCCAAAGCTGGACTGCGAGCGGCCTGGTGTGGAGAATTAGGGAAATTTGGCATTGGTCTGCCCTGACCTTGGAAAGGGGGAGCCATAGCGCCACGACCCTGGCCTTGGTTGTTTCTGTATTGCGCATTTCCTGGTGGGAAGCCCATCTGTTGATTTTGGTTGTATTGGGGATTGAAGTTGCCACGGCCTCGACCGCCTCCAAAACCACCGCGAGCTGCGCCCGAACCCTGGTTGTTACCATCGCCACCTTGGCTATTCGATTCGCGACGTAAGTGAGCGCCGGATGCGTTGCCTGGTGTGTTGGGACCTTGTGTGCCAGAAGCTTGTCGCATGTGACGCTGTCAAACACAAATATATTAGCAAGATGATAGGGTCAGGGGTAGAAATAGCAAACTTACATCGCCGTCGCCACCTAGACTGCCAAAAGTAACATTGTTGCCTTGTCCGGCCAAGCCAGAAGGTGGTCGTCCACCGCTGGCAGATGGTTGAGGAATCGGGGATGGGGAGTGTGCGGGAGAGATCACTCTTGGGTTGTTGTTCGCGATCGGAATGGGGGCCGATGGAGCTTGCGCAACTTGTGGAGTGCTGTGTGTAGGAGCAGGAGAATCTGTGATGGATCCAAATTGAATACCAGCTTTTGAACCTCCTACCGGGCCACCGTTGGCAACATATCCGCTTGGTCCATTTGCGCTGATGGTTACCGAGCTTTTTCGGCTATGATCAGTCGCGCTACCATTGATGGCGGCACTGCTATGAGCGATAGCAGCCGCAGAAACCGTCGGCACAGCTGGAGGAATGGCCGTTCTACCGTTTACCGGTGAAATTGACGCAGACTTTCCATGTTGCTGTACCGGCGCAGAACCTCCGACAGCCACGGCGGGCGAAGGAGTCGAGGAGCCCGTCGCGATGGGGGGCGACGAGACTGCCTTTTTGGCGGTAGAAGCGTACGACGGAGTCGATTGCGACGCGCTGGTGCTGTTGGAGGCCTGGCTTGGGATTGTGTTCTGCTGAGAGACGGAAGTCATAGGGCGAGCTTTTTCGAAGATTACCTCGTGTGTGCTGCTGAGTGTTGATTTTGTATGACGTACGGGAATCGCGACGAAGAGGCGGACGACAGAGCAGAAATCCTTCACGGAAGGTGAACAGATGTCAAATCTGGTATTAGGAGGACAGCAAGTCGAATGCGCGAATGCGGAGTGGTGGGTGTTGTGTTGAGATGGGCGAAATGAATCGATCTCAGAGTGCGAGAGAAGAGTGCCTAGAAACGAGGCGTCGTTCTTTTTTTTTTCCTTGGGGTGAATGGGAAAGAGTGGAGATGCAGCAGAGCGTTAAAAACGTCGCGCGTGCGAAAATTAAGTCGAGTACTGTGTAGTATCGAAGGACTAGTCCTGCCGCGAAGTTCTCTACCGAATAGAGAAGACGCCGGAGTAGTTGGGGGTGTATTTTCGCAGATGGTGTTTCTGATGGTACAGAAGAAAGTTGGGAAGAAAGGGAAGGAGCGCTCGAGTAGAGGATTCGCTTAAAGGGCGTTCACAGTGGCCAGTGCAGGCGAGCAGGGCAGTCAGAGTGTGCAGTGTGCGTGTGGCCGGGCTGGCAAGAGACCCGCCCCCGGTGAAAAGGTAGGCGTCGCCCTAATTTTAAGGCCACGGAAGGCTCAGGTCAGGGCTTGCCAGGGAAGGTGCGCACACGGACGAATGAGGACGCGAATCAGGGCCAATCAGAACCAATCACAGACGCGCAAAATCACTTTTTTCTCTAGGATCTAGGGCTCTCTGTCTCCGGGGATGGAAATGGGAAGGGCATTGGCAATAATGACAGCAATGGCAGAATTCGGCGCAGAGTCCAACCGGGCGTGGCCCACGGATTGCGATGCGGAAGCTGCTACGAAGCCAGAAGCACAGAATGCCGACGTGAATGATGGCATGGCCCATCTCGACTCTTTCCTCCTGCTCCTTACCTAGGTATTCTTCTTCATACAAATCCTTCCTATTCTTCTCTGCCGGTCAAAGAAAAGGTCGCAGAGCGCAAAGAAAGCCTCCCGGGGCAGACAAGGCCACGAAAACTTTTTTGAAAAAGAAATGCGCATCAAAGGCGGAGCAGCCATGCCGGGGTAAGCTACCGGTATCGATTCCGATTCTTACGAGCAGCACTCTCCGTACCGCCATCACCCTCCCCAACACTGCCAACAATGGTGGCAGCCAGAATTTGTTTTGGGCGCATTTCCAAACTCCAGGCACTCTTCTTTGCCCCTTCCAACAAACAGACGTTACTAGTCATTTCAACTCCGCCATCTTCGACTCATCCCCAGTCATCGAGTGAATCTAGGTAAGCTGTAGGAGTGAGTCTCGCGAACAGTGCGACTTGCTCCCGCTCCCGAGCGCCGCTGCTGATGGATGACAGAGTTTAGGTGACTCGGTCGTTGAAAGAGTTACAGTCAAGAAGCTCTCATGAGAAACTCCCGCAATTTTGGAGTCTGTTTGGAAGTTGAAAGGCTCGAAAGTTGTTTGAATCTCTAAAAATGCCCTCCGTTCTATATCCGGAGCATATTTTTCCAGATGAGTGTCACATCGAGGATCATCCCAGCCTCCCTCCCGCTGCCCTTGGCTCAGCCCAAGGTACGAACAAACGAACATAAGGGGGCATCTTTTTTTACTACCGAGTAGCACTTTTAGGGGCCATTCTACAAGGCGGTGCGGTGCGCAACGGTTTGCTCGCGATGGTTGATTGGCCCTCATTGGCTAGCTGCCAGGGGTATTCCAGCTGCTATTGCGAACAGATCAAGTCGCCCCGACCTCGTGGAAGGGCTTGAGTGCCGACGACCTCAGGACCTCTTCAAACACGCTAGAAACAGGTCTCGTTGGTTGGGCTTCCGGGTTGGGCTTCTTCCTTTTCCTCAGCTTTTCATCTGACCTACCGGCATCGATTATGAGCTATTTGAGCGCCTTTGGCTACTTCCAAAAGATGCTCTTCAACGCAAAGAGAGCTATTCGCTCCCCTTACGCGCAGGGGGGCAATAAGAATAGGTTGTCTTTGGCCATTCCACTGGCTGCTTGCTTGCCGATGGAGTGAGTCAGGCTGGAGGCTGATACTCTGGATCAAACAAAAGTTAGCACTTTGACTTCGTCGGATCCTGAGAGGCGGTGTCTCTCAGACTGTAGGTAGAGGCCATATCCTCTCCACCTGGATAGTCTCGTTCTGCCCAGTTCGTGGTGAACAAGCCGCCCAGCAGCCCGTATCGCAGAAGTAGCGCAGGGGGGTTACGAAGGCCCGCCGTTATCAACAATGCAGTATGCTAGTACGGTATCGCTGCGCTGCTCCTGCACTGGCTGGTGCTGTACGTGCATCTCTTCAAAAACGAGCACGAGCCGATTTCTCATCGGGCTTTATTTCCATGATTTCATTGATCTGATCTTGATACCACTGATACACCTAAAATGGTCGCGGGCTGGACCGGAAAGCTAGCCGTTGCCCCCCCAAAGCCTGTTCGGCAAACCAAACGGCCCCCCTGGCTCATCTCAAAAGAGGCGAGAGAGGCGAGCAACGTCAGGAGATTCCACGCCTTAAACCCGTCCTTTTCTCCGTCAAATGGCGACCTCCAGGCTCCACGGTTACCTCCCTTTTTGTCATCGAGGAGATACACCGTATAGGAATGTACAGTACAACTCTAGAGTATCAGTCCCGAGGGCGCTGAGTGTGGCACGACACGAATAGGTCTGAGTCATTCTGCCATCATCCCCCCCCCCCTCCTCCTCGTCTAACCTCTGCATCTCTCTCGCCCTCGCGACAAAGAATGCCACCAAACGGATTGGCGGCGCTGGAGGTCTGGCGCAACATGCGGCGTTATGCGGTAGGCCACCAAGCGGTCTTCCAGAAGAAATCTACATCCCGGCGCTCTCATGCAGCGTGACGAAAGTCCTTCCAAATCTTCTTGTACGCTCGAAGCTCTAGAAAGAAGATGCTCCTGCTAGCGCAAACTTCCATCCACGGCCACGGTACAAACGCATCCACCTGAGGATACCTATCTCACCTCACCATCACAACGTGATTTCCATCCCATCGAAGCCCCTATCTCTACGTTTGTAACATGTCACTTTATCAAAAGTGACAAGATCCGTATCGTTGGAACCATCAACGCATCATCGGAAATTACACCGGTTTGGCGCGTTGCTGCGAGCCCGAGCTCATTCCACCTGCTCTCCCACGTCTCCTCCTTCAGCCCTCACAACGGCGCTCGCGAATGACTTGCAGTGATCGGCCTACCTGCAGCCGGCCCGGACAGCGCTGCGGACCCGACCGTCATTTGGTGATTACACTGACTGAGCGTGCAGCAAACGAATCGTTTTGTTTCCAAACCAATGCGTTTCCGATTGCTGGTGAGAGTTTCAAGTCTATCAATTGTCTAGTTGCATCTACATAGTTTGATTTCTGTTTGTGTTTTATTTGCAGTCGATATTGCAGTCGATATTGCAGTCGGGCTATTACTTTTATTTTTAGACTGGGGATTTTTTTTGATGCCTGCTTATTTATTGGGGTTGCACTGGCAACACGTTGCCCCTTTTTTCCTTTGCCGACGGCCAAGCTTGTTCCGAGGAAAAAAAAGTTGAGTGAGATGATAGGTACGAGAATACCATCTTTTTAATATGAGTCTTTGAGAGTAGCACATAGTGTTGGACAGAACAGGGACTTGATATGGGCGCAGCTAGCTGACTGTATCTGTGTAAACTGAAGAGAAGAGGTGAATTGATTCTTTTACCTTTTAGGGGACTCGGTTATTTTTTCGCCGTTTTTGTCTGAGTGAGAGGATTCCACACATTTGGAGAGAGAGGTGGTGCTGTGTGTTTGAGAGGATGCTTGGTAGGTTTGAATATGTGGTAATACCTTGGTGACGGCTGTTTTTTATGTGCTTGTTGTTTTCAAATTTGCAAATCAAGGTTAACGTTCAAGAATCACATTTCCCTCAAGCGATTGCCGCCTTCTTGTACCATATTCATTAGTAAGATCTCCTCTTCCCGGTGTCTCCCGTTCCAAGTCTCATCATACCAGACCTCCAAAAAGTCTTTGAGGTTAAAGTGAGAGAGTGGCAGTCTTGATCTTCTGCCCCCCCTCCATTTGCAGCGTCAAAGGAGTGAGAGGTGGACAGGTACTTCTTCATGCCCGGTGGTGTCTTGTGGCTTTACCATTCTATTCCATCATTCGCTATTTCTCTACCGTTTAGTACGTAAAAATTATGCGGATACTTTCTTGAGATCAGTGTTTCTTCGAAGCGATGGAAGAGAATAGGTACACCTCGAGCTCTATGATTTCAAAATTACATATATGCTCACTTTCAAGATCCTTCTGAGACCCTCTTTTCACATAACTCAATTGGCGGGAAAACTCGGCTCTTTCTTCTAGCCAGCATACGGAATATTCTCTTTTCGAGATCCAGCGTCCTGGTTGTAATCGGTGGTTTAGATTTGCTCGTTCTTGTGATTCGTAGGAGCGTATGGGTTTGAGAGGTCGACATCAAGGTGAATGGCTTTGGCTAAGATTTGATTTGGACTTACTGGGTAAATATTTTTATGTGTTTAATGTTTTGGCTGAAGGTTTTAGCTCTGCTGGGTGATATTATTTTAAGTTGCAGGTTTGGTTGGGAAACTGGGAGCGCTTTCTTCACGATCTCGAAATGAAAATGTCTGGGTCGTTCCAAATTGATAAACTGTACGCTTGCCGAACAGAACGGACCATATCGAGGAGGTCGGCAAAAGGGAGTTTCACGTGATAGACACTCGGTTTGGAAATGCGCTTACGTACAGACCAAACCGACACAGATCTATTATCTATATTCAATCGCTGATATCCGCGCAACATACGACACCCCTTCACGACATGTCTTCGGTGAGACCCCTCCTAGAAGAGAGCGGAGAACCAGTCCAGACGACTCCAGCTCCATCGACGGACCCACACAAAAACGCTGATGTCCCGAGCTCCATCCAAAATCCCAAGCCGCGTTCTTCTTGCGATTTCTGCGGAACTGCCAAGGTTAAGTGTGATCGCATTCGTCCTGAATGCGGACGCTGCATGACACTCAAATTGAATTGTGTCTATGGGGTTTCACGAAATTCTGGCAAACCACCACGAAAGAGACTTTACCACAGCGTTGATGCAACAGCCACTACCATAGCCGAAAAGCGGAGATGCATCCAGAATCTTGCACCAGAGCCGGTAAATGGGAATGAGAACCACATAACTTCTGGCATTGAGCAATCTCAGAAGACCAATCAAGATACACCAGTAAATACAGAACTTTCTAACTCGACAAGCGGAACGCATTTCGCCACAAATGACAACATGAACATAGCACTGGATTTTCAAAACCCACCACCGCCAGCCTCTTATCCATCCCTCCCACTTGATGATTGGTTCAATTTCGACATACTGGGCACAAGCTTCGATATACCCTCCGCAACCATCGGACTTGAACCCGCCAAAACTTCACCCACGAACCCCAACAAACGGGAATCTCATCACTGTCCACGAGATGCCTATGAGCTTTTCAGAGATTCAATCTGCCCCAACGACTCACTCCACGCCCCAGACTCCACTTCAGGAACCGTCCTAGCCCCATTAGATCTGGTGCTTCAATTCAACAGAAGTGCTCTTGACAGACTTGAAAGGCTGCTGAAATGTGCGTGTGCAAAGTCTGGTCATATGGTTATGGTTCACGCGTCGATTCTTTCGAGGATTTTGATTTGGTATCAACAGGCTGCTGGGTGTGCGGGTAGTAGTTCTTGGGGACCGCGACCTGCTGCTTCATCAATGACTGAGTCGTCCTCAGGATCGCCTGCATCTCCATCAAAATCTTCCTCTGAACCGCCACCTGGGGATGTCGAAATGCATACAAGTATAGATTCAGCGCCTTCTCTCGTCAAAACCACCGGGTTTGCTGTAGAGGACGTCCCTCTTTCAGTAGGCACATTCACCATCGAGGACGAGAATTTGCAAGCCATGTTTAGGCAACAATTGGTATTAAGTGAGCTTAAGAAAGTTGTGTCTGTGATTGAGATGCTCAGCTGTCAAGGTACATCGGAGAATTCTGCAGGAGGGGTCGAGGGTCTTTTTTCACATCTTGGAATGTGGCTGAGGAGTGAACATGCAAGGACTGTGAAGATTTTGACTTCAAGACTTACTGCTTTGAATAAGAATGTGGGATCTTGATTTGAGCATTATAAGACTCAATCTATATGTATGTCTCAAATACTGGGGATTCCCTGGACGCAATTGGTGCCATATTTTCTTTACCTTGCTCTAGTTGTACTATTATCGCTGCCCGTTTTACTGTACGTATTGTCATTTCTCTATCGCAGATACTGATGTATGAAGACACCTCAAAGACCAAAAATCTCAATTATTCATACCAAAAACAAAAGATTCAATTGGTATCAAAATCTCCAAAACTTCCCGACGTTCTGATATGTACAGGCAGTACAGCAAAGACAATTTTTACTCTGCAATCTCAAGTTATTTCCCAACCCATTCTCATTCGTCCAAACCCCAGCCAACGCAGCACAGAAAACTTGTCCTCACGGTTTGCGACTCCTGCGCCCATTACGTCCTACTTATTGATTAGTCACTCCAATCAGATTACTCCTCAATATCTTCATAACGCAAAACTGTTAGTGTCTCGATTACGATGTTCCCGGCTCCACCAATCATCTTCCACTTTCGCGAACCGAAGCTCAACCCCCATTGGTCCACCGGGATACATCAACATGAACACTCAAGCCTCTCAGAACCAGTACACCTTCTCTCAGTACCTAGAGCCATTCTCGTCTCTCGACAAAGTATAAGTATCCGCATCTCCTACTCATATTTCCCTTTTCAATTCCCAATCCATCTTTTCAGTACCTCATTGGCAAACCTGGTTCACATCCTCCGAGCATCAGTAGAAATACCGCGAACACTTCACATCAAACAATGGTCAAGATAGCAATAGCGGGCGGCTCAGGAGGTTCCTGCTTCATTCCTATGCCTTCTTGCCATCATCACTCTCGCTAACTCCTCTATAGAATTAGGCCGAGAAATCATCGATGTCTTGCTAGCCACAAAGAAACACGAAATCACAATCCTAACCCGCTCCGTTCGTCCCCCTTCCAAACCTCTCCTACTTCCTTCAATACCTTGCTAACAACCTGCGCAGACCCCATCCGGTGTCCTAGAGACCCAAACCAACCTGATATGGCGCATTGTCGACTACACAAACAGCGATGACCTCACCGCAGCTCTGCGGGGGATACATACCGTGCTGTCATTCATGAACTTGGTCATGGAAAAGCCGGGGAAGAGCTCGCAGAAAGCGTTGATTGATGCGTGTATCGCAGCTGGTGTGAAGAGGTTTGCTCCTAGTGAGTATGGCTGGTGCGTATCCACCTTATCCTTCGATTCTTCTTGTTGATGTGATCGTGGCTACCTGAGATTCTGAGAAGTAGGGGAAAGTAGCTGTTAACGTATTGGCATTTTAGCTCTAGCACAGGAGATTTCCCATTCTGGAAAGGGAAGGATGATACGAAGAGGTATTTGGAGGAAGTCAATTCCAAAGAGAAAGTGAGTACGGTACTGAGAAACTCAGAACCTAAGCTCTCACAATGTTTACCAATCTGTTAAACCCTCCTACAGGTCCTAGAATACACACTCTTCCAACCCGGTTTCTTCCTCGACTACCTCGCCTCACCCCACAAAACAAGCAAATACATTACACCCCTCGACAGCTTCATCTCCTTCTCTCACCGTCGCGCAATCATCGTTGACGGCTTCGAAAACACGTATGTAACGTTCACTCGGGCCAGCGATATTGCAAAAGTCGTCGCACTCGCAGTCTCCTACAATGGCACATGGCCAAAAATCGGCGGAATCCGTGGAAATCGCGTTACGGTTTCCGAGATTTTGCGAATTGGCGAACGAATTCGAGGTAACCAACCCATCTTCACCCTCCATTCCTCTTTCGCTCCCCGGCTGACCAAAGCCTTTCATGCCAACGAAAACAGGCCAACCCTTCACCATCTCCACCGTCCAACTCTCCGATCTCCAAAACGGACATCTCAAGACTTCATGGACACTAGGCGCCGAACACCCGGGGTACACGGCTGAGAATTCGGAGCAGATGGCTGCGATGCTCAAGAGCGTAATGCTGGGCATACTGGTGAGTAGTACGAAGGGGGTGTGGGATGTGGGGGATGAGTGGAATAGGCTGTTGCCTGAGGTTGAGTTTGAGGGGATTGAAGCGTTTTTGAGGGGGGTGTGGTCGATGGAGGGGGAGGTGTAGATGTGGTGAGAGGGGTGTGGATAGGGTGAGAAAACGAGTTTTTGCGGAAAGACATCATTGGCAAGTAATGGTCAGATGGCGTCGCAAAACCTGAAATATCTACAAGACACAGAGCTGATTTGACATCATTTACAAAATTTAAAATCCCTCCCGCGACGAAGAACCTCCACATATCCCCTCCAGGAAATTTTCACATCATGAGCCCAAAAATATTCCGCCCTCAAACGCTTTCCTTGCTTTGTCTCGAAACCCCAAAGAGAAAATCGACGGAAGATCTGAAATGCGAAGCGCTAGCCTCAAAAAGAAGATACACAATGCGATATCTTCGCCGCCTTGCGGTCGCCGCGCAACGCGCTCGCTCGCTGTAAACATTCGCTAAGCGAGCGCGCGCATCAATAGCCTCAAAACCCCCGACCTGGGCCACCCTCCCAAAAAATTTCTAAACGAACCTCAACTGCACTAATATCTCCTCTCAACGCGTCTCCCCCCCTCCTCCCCCCCGCCCCCCAGCAAAAAATGACGAGGAAAATTTTCAAAAATTCTCAGTATACAAAAAATGCAAAACTCCGCCCCAGCCGAAGCCGGGGTTTAGAAATCCTGCGCGCAGGATTTTTAAGAAGGCAATTTAAACACCACCTCGAGAGTGCCCAATCTACCACACTGAAGCGCCGCCGTACGCGCTCACCTGAACTAAGTTAAGGACTTCGGGATGTGATTGGTGGAGGGATTGTCGTTGTTGGGAGCTATAAGGCACATGTTGGCGGCGGGGACACGGGATTTGTGGGTGCCGGGCGTCGATAAGGTGATGTATGTCGATAAGGTGATGTATGTCGATGAGGTGAAGTGTGTCGAAGTGAAGGTGAGGTTGTGTTGGTCAAGTGGTAAGGCTGGGTCTCCGAAGATCATTTCTTAAATATGCTTCACCTCCTGCACGACCTTACTCCTCACATGAATCTCATCCGGCTTACCAACCACCTGCACCGTCTCAACATCCTTCATCGCATAACTCTTCGTCGTATTGGCCTCCAGATACCGTGGTGATTCCGACGTGCGGTCTGAAGAGGTGCTATTGACCTTGAGAGGTTTGTAAGGATCAGTACGTTGAGCCGAGGGTTCGGGTTTGAAGCTGGATTTGGAGCGGCTTGTATTGAATGAGCGAAGACTGAAAAATCCACGTAGGCTGCCTAGCATTTCGGATTTGTTACGAAGGAGGGGGCGCAGGGAGGGCATGCAGGCTGTTATTAGACCGAGGGAACCTTCGACCATGCCCCAGTAGAGCATCGTTGTTACGGTCTCTGATGTAGAGTAGATGCATAAGCTTTGAGGTCTTTTGGGAGGGAGATTGATGATTGGTACGTACGGTTTAGATCGTAGCCTCCCATGTAGCCTAGATAGTTGACATCGATATAGATGGTCAATCTGACAATCGAGGCAGAGATTGAACTTTTCAAAGAGAGGCGCGGGTTAGAGAAACAGATGTAAGCGGTTGGAGAGGGGTGTCTGACTTACACAAGACCAACTAGAAAAATACCGGAAACCGCTAACTTGCGAGAGGTTGCCATATTCAATTTCCAAATCTGCATTCATTGCAACGCGGGGATAATCAGCCACTACCCAACATCATCACAGCTACAAGAAAGCCGTTCCCAGCCAAAGAGATAACATACCATTGGAAGAGGTAACACAAAAGTCATAATATCGGTAATAAAATCCGAACATATAAACGCCATCTCCGCATCAAGTCCATTCCCACAATCCTTGGAAAGCACCGCAAGAGGAGCCCATTGCGCCCAGATGTGCGTTTTACACGCCGTGATGAAGGTCAAGCAGAAGCCTACAGTCCAAAGAACGTCGATGATTAGAAATGCGGTGGAGATGATGTTGAACCAGGTTCCGGTTGTGACGTTGAAGATGCGGCGGACGAAGAGCGTTACGCTGATTTTGGTGCAGCCCGAGGAGATGATCATTAAGAGTTGGAAGGCAAATTCGATCTTTGGAGGAAGAAGGTGTTAGTTTGGGAGATGAATAATGATTGGGGACGGCAATATTACTGACTTCGGCGAGGATTGTGTACGAGGGGATCACGATCATGGTTTCGTTTTGGGGTGTTGCGTCGGCTGGAAGTTTCGTTGGATATCCCATAATGTGTTTTGCGACCCCTAATTTCAACTTCCGTCAACCTATTTCTCTCCCTCGATTTGAAGAGGATTCGGCTTACCGATGATAAAGCATATTCCCATTCCAATAACCATCAGCTAAAATTGTCAGTCCGACCGAAAATGAAGCATGGTAGAGGAAGAAATCTTACGAGGGCGGGAATTGTCATCCAGTCGTCAATTTCATTGGCGACTTTGTTGTGCTTGTGCGTGTAGAAGCGGAGAGCTACAATTGTGGTGCAAAGAAGCGGTAGGACTATACCTGCCGCCATAACTTCGCCTGGACCGACATATTTGAATGGCAAGTCATGGAATGATGGAGGCGGTGCCGCCATTTTGAAGTTTAGCAGGAGTCGTGAGGACTAGCGTAGGTATATGGACGAAAATGAAGTGGAATTCGCAATGAATAAACAACTATGCCGATTGCACAATGCTCCAGCTTCATCAAAAAGACCTCAAAAAAGAGGGCTCCGGCGAACTAAAGTAGAAAAACTTCAATAACCACACGCCTTCAAACTGAGGAAAAGTCTGCAACCCTCCTTTAGTACAAGGTGTCCATGGTTACTTAACGGATCCTACAGCCTCATCCATTAGCTGACTAACTGATGACTAGCTGAAAGAAAATTGAATAATGTGCTTGCATGCGATCCTTCCACTCGGAAGGGAAGCTCGTATAGATAAAGATCTGATCTCTGACTCGCTTGCCATTGCAGTTCAGCTATCAACAAATCAGAAATCAGCCAGAGAGAAGGTATGCATGTTGTGGCGTGTAAGAATGCGACGGTATACGTACACCAAAGGCTGCCAGGTTCTGACATGCCGCCGCAAAAAGACCGTAAAAGGTTGGTGGGAGGTGGGGAAAACGATAATATCGTGCAGCGCATAGGTCTTCGACAATGGGGATGGGGTTGTATTATGAGTTTGGGAGGTGTGTTGAGGCCGAGAGCTTGCAGATTGCCGTGCACGTGGGGGATTCGATGTTGTGAGGTGGGTGGTATTTCCTACCGGCTAGTGGAATGATGCTTCCGACTACGTGAGAGATCTGACGTCTTGATACAATATTGAAAGGGCCTACAAAATAGGGCGAGAGAGGAACCTTACTAACTTCAAGACTCAACGCCGCATAGTGCGACAATTTCCTAAAATCATTCCAATAATCCAGAGCAATCAAAGTGCTTGCTTCTTTGTTTTTTTCGAGGAAAACTGCTTGGTATAACTCACTGCTGAAGCTTAGAGGAAAGTACTTGAGTAGAGAAAAACGCCAAGACCTCACATGCACCTTTGATGCAACCACATGGGTTACAGCGCCCGAGAGTGCGCCTAGGGCTGCTATACAAGTTTTCGAGTCCAGAATCCAATGTTATATTTCGAATACGAATCGAATCGAATTCAGGTTTATGTTTAACGAATCGAATAGGATTTTTTCTTTGATTCTATAAATAAATTCGTAGAATTTCTTGAGTTAAGATTGTAAGCAAAATTAGGTGGTAAACAATAGTAGAATTCCCAAATAAGTATATCGCGGTAACAGAATTCCTAAATAAGTATACCCCCCCCCCCCTCAATTACCCCTCTTAACCCAACTATTAGATATGAGATTATAAATATAACCCATTTATTTTAAGATTTTTATATAATTAATTATTTTTAGTAATAAAATTTAATAGAAAATTATTTATATTTAATTTTAAGATGGTTATATTTAAATTAAATGATATTAAAAAAAAGTATTTACTAAATATTAATTTTAAAATACTCTTTTATTGTAATATTTATATATTAGATTTAAAATTAATTATAATATATGAAATTATTCTAAAAAATAGAATTAATAAAATAGAATTTAAAAAATATTTAAGATATAAAATTTATAATCCTAATTATTATTTAATTAAATCTAATCTTAATATTAAAAAAGATTTATAAAAAATAATATTTAAAGATTATTTTTTAATTTTTTATTTAAATTTCAAAAAATTCTATATTAATAATCTTTTAAAAGAGATATTTTTTATTTTAAATAAGGGTTATTTATATATATATATTTATTAATTTTAAATGAAAAAATTAAGAATAAATAAATTTATAATAGTTTCTTAAATTTTTGAATTATTTTATTAAAAAATGAATTATAAAAATTAAATAATCTTAGAAATTCGGATATTAATATTAATCTTTTAATTAAATCTTAATTACATATTATAAATAATATATAAAAAGATAATTAAAATTTTAATAAATAAATTTTTAAAATTTTTAATTTAAAATCTTTTATTTAAATAATAATATAAGGCATAGAATAAAAGTAATATAATACTTATTAATTATATGAATTGTTACAGGTCCAGATCTGTGACCCTTAAGTAGTCGAGTAGCATATTGGACTTCCATCCAATAATAGTCCCTTTTTGGGCAGTTCACTGTTGATCTAGTGGTAAAGCTACTCACCCTCCTAGCCTGTGACATGAATATTAATTATATAAGAAATATAAGATATATTTTAAACCTTTTTTCTTTTTTTTTTATAATATATTTATTATAAATAAATATATTTATTAATAAATCGCTACTTTTATGAATTCTAATCCTAATCTTTTTTTAATTTATTAAATAAACTTATTTTTTAGATTTATTATTTTTTTTTATGGTTTTAATATTTTATAGAGTTATTTAAGGTTTTTATTTTATTATTTAATTTATAATTAATAATATAATTTTTATAGAATAATATTAAAAGTTTCTCTTATTATTTTAAATAAATCTTAATTATTAAAAGCTTTTTTTTTATATTATAATTTAGAAGAATATTTATATTTAATATAATATACTAATCGTTTTATTAATTAATTTTAATATATAATTATTTTATATTATAATATTTTAAGACTATATTAATAAATTTTAATTATTTATTTATTTTTATTTTTATATTTTATATATTTTGTTAATCTTTTTAAATTATATAAATTAATATAGATTCTAATATTAAGATATAAGATTTATTAGTATTTATTTTTCTTATAAATATTTTAGATAAATTAAAAGATGATTTTATAGAATATTAAAAGTTATAAAAAATAAAACTCTTAAAAAAATAAAGGGAAAAATCTAATTATATTTTTTATTATATAAGAAAAGATATTATTATTAATTCTTTTTTCCTAGAATTTATAATTAAAAATAAAAATATAAATATAAATAAATTAAATAAAATATAATTTTAATATAAGATTCTTTATTTATAATAATATAAATGGATTTATAAGAAATATAAGAAAGATAAATTGTTTTAATATGATTAATATTTTTAATTCGAATTAATATAATATAGAATTATTAATAGAATATTTTAGTATTTATATAATAAATATTATATTATAAAAGCGAATTATTAAAAATTAATAATAGAATATTTAATTATAAAAGAAAGTTAATTTTATATTATAATTAGTTTATGAATTAGAAAGGATCTTATATATACTCGATTCTTTTTATAATAGATTATTCGTTAATAGATTATATAGATTTATTAATTATATTTTATTATAAAAATATTATCTTTTTAAGAGATATTTATTATTTATAATATTTTTATTATTTATTTAAATTGATATATATTATGAAATATTATTTTTAAGGATTTTAATAATGGTTATTTTATTTTTTAAAAGGAGTTATATAATAAGAATAATTATTTTTTGATTTTATTTATTTTAAATATTTAGATTTTATTAAATCGATTTCTTATTTTTAAAATAATTATATATTAAATTATAATAGATTTTAAAGAAAAGGAAGAGATTTTAAAGTTTAATGAAATTTAAAACGGATATAAAAGTATATAATTAATTTTTATAATTTTAAAGATTTTTAATAATTATAAAATTTAATAAAAAATTTTTATAATAAAAGGAATTAGATTTATTATATAATATATATTAATATTTTAATTTATAATAATATTTTTTAAATTCTTAAAGTAAAAAATATAAAAGAAATAAAGAAGGCTTTTAAAATTTAAGATAAAGTTAATAGAAATTAAAATTATATAATTCTATTAAAAAATAATAGGAATATAATTTATAAAATCTATTTTATTAATTTTTAGATTTTATGAAATCTTATTTAAGAATAAAAGTAATAATAAATGATTAAATATTATGATTATATTCTAATTTATAATATTAATATTTATTAAAATTCTTATTATAATATATATAATTAATTTGTTGATTTTTTTATAAAATATTAGAGTTATATCGATAATCATTTATAATTCCGTTATTATAAATTATTAAATAATAAGATTATTATTTTCTATTAATTTTAGAAAGCTTTTAAATCTTTTAAACATATTATTTTTCGTATATTCGAATTTATATTATTTATTATTAAAAGCTTTAAATTCTATTAGAATTTTAATATTATTATTATAAAGATTCTTTAAAAGGAAGAAGAATTTATTAATATTAATATTTTAATTAAAAATATTTTTATTATTATTAAATAAAAGTATTTTTTTTATAAGAAAATTTTTTTTAAGAATAGAATATTATATATTATATATATTTTTAATTTTTATTATTATATTAGTTTTATTTATAATATAATATTCGAAGAGTTTATTAATATATTTTATTATATTTATGAATATTTTAATAAAGAATAATCTGATATAATATATAAATCTTAAATTATAATAAAAGTTAAAGGTTTTATTATTAGGCTTTTTTATATATTATGCGTATAATAGAATTAATAATAAATTTATAAATAAAAAGAATATAAAAACTTTTAGATTCTATTTAAATCGGAGTTTAATTACTAATTAATTCTAAATCCTATATTAATTAATTAAGATTTAAATAATAACCTGGATTTTATATAGAAATAATAGAAAGAGAATAAATATATATAGTTTAAATTAAATAAGGTAATAAGAGATTTTATGGTTATATTTTCTTTTAAAATAGATATTAAATATTTTTTTAATAGTTATAAAAATAAATTTAATATTTATTAACGTGGTTTATCAGCGAGTCGGCCATATCACCGAGTCGACCACTTTTCCTTGGCACAAAACTTCAAACTTGAATAAATTAACTACAACA